>OMKZ01055052.1:28692-44126 GCA_900302535.1 Neoniphon sammara | reverse complement strand
ACATGAATGTTGAGGCAATTAAACATTAATTTAAAAGGCATCTATAAAAAAAAAAAAGTTTAATTTCTCCTGCCCCCTTTAAAATAATTTCTTCTAAACTCTTCAACAACATCTCTTACCATACAGTGGTGATCTGGGGTAAACCTGGGAGAAAACTTAAATAGTTAAATATTAATTAAACATAGCGATTTAAATAACTGTTAATGTCTCCCATTATAAACGAGGCCCGTGGTGTTTGCACATTTTCTCGTAAGGAGCCTCCTCCACCACATTTTCCTAGCTCTTCTTTCCCTCCTGCGCCATCACGCTAGCTATCCTCACAGTCCTGTCGCCATGCAATTGATCGATACCAATTAAGTTGAGGGTAGCTAAGGGAAGGCCGGGACTTTATCTGATTGGCCAAATCATAGCCTACGCACCCAGACCTCAGTCTGATTGGTCATATGTTCCAATGCTGAGTGAATGCATGGCGTCTGATGAGTTTTATTTCTCATCACGTTTCAAGCATGTGTTTATCGCGCATGCTCATATTGCGATGACGATGAAAATACGATTTATCGGTCAGCCCTAGTACATGTGCAGTTCTGTTGTATTATAATTTAATTTCATCGATATGTCAGATGAATCCTGTAAAGCCAAAATGAGTACTGACCCCACTTCTGGTGTGTGAACATTATAGTGTTATTAGTCTGGTTCCCCAGGTCATGTGAAATTTGATTATAGCCTGAGTTTAAATCCCTGCTGTAAAATATAAAAATACAGTGAACAATGTCCTTTCATTCTACATAAACATTTCCCCCCCAAGTGTTCTTACCCTGTGATACACACCCAAAGTAGTTTGCAGTGGAATGTGTGTGTATATGAACAGAGATTACTAGTGTGATAAACTTTTAGTAGCCACACCTAGATTAAAGCGTGACAGTATTCCCGCTTTCAGTTCCTTCATCTACTCCACTTGTTTAAAAACTGTAGTGCATTGGATGGAGAGAGAGCAGTGGGTAGAGGAAGGGTCGGAAGGAGCATCTGTCATATTAGTCTGAATTACAAAGAGACAAGCTAAAGCACAGGACCAGGACCAGTGACACCCAGTGACATTCACATACTACTTTTTTTTAACCATGAAAATAGAATTGATGATGTAATGCCAGAACATCAACATTTCAACGTACACTATTCACCCATAAATGTAAGTGTAACACCTAAGATGAGAATGAAGAATTATTGATTTAGTGCCTTAAACATTTGTATTTCAACATATCACTAAAATGGGGAAGTAATGCTTGGTGTTATTGTATTCTGTCTCAGACAGTTAACAGTTCCAAAAATATGTTTCAGTGTTTCCAGTCTCTTCAAGTTGTATGGGTGAACCTCTCGCTTATAAGAGTTAAAACAGAGTCTGTGCCTAAATAAGGCTAGTCATGCTTGTGATTGCTACATTTACCAGAAGCGTTTCTACAATTGAGGAAGTCGGGTCAATTTGCACTTCCTCTGTTGAAAGACAGAAGTAGCTCATTCCTTCTTGAAGACCACATACTTGATAAACTGTCACAGATAAAAAGAGAGAGAGAGAGAGAGAGAATGACATGCAGCAAAGGTCCGGGGCAGAATTGAACAGGGGGCCACTGTGCTCAATATTATGTGGTATGCGCTCTACACACATGAAAGACACTGAGGTGCCTCCCATGTGTGTAGCTTTTGTTAAATGATTGTGTGAATTGTGTCACTGCATCTCACCCTTTGCAGGCCAGTCTCAATGGCTTGAGTTCAATATCTAGTTTATAGTGTTTGTTTTCACTGACTGAAGTTTGGACTTTGAGTTAGTCATAAGCAGAGGAACAAGAACCTCTGATATGGTCTATTTGCCCGCAGTTTCTTTACTGCTGTGTGCATGAATGTTTTGCGCACTAACCGAATGAAATTCCTGCTATGGACGATAAAGTTAAACTTGACTTGACCTGACCTGAAGTGGTCCCAGTGGGAGAGCTCTTTCCCCACAAATCTAAAAAAAGAGATTGTTCCAGGTTTGCTCCCCCTCAGTTTATATCAGCAGTAAAACCAACAGCGTGAAGTACATTTGCAGTCTTGTCAATGCAGATTTCTGAGATTTTTGATCAAATAAATGGGGTCTGAACAACTTCAAGATTATCCCTAGAAAAAGTGTGTGGGAAGCAACAACAGGCATGGACATGACAGGAAGCTTAAGTATTTGGCATGGCATCTCACATGAGTAGCAGAGGCCATGGACATGCATCGACAAAGCCTCACTGTCAGTCCGTGCAATACTTTCCCCAACTTGAAGGCTAAAGTCTTTTGGTTTTGAAAGAGGTGAACTCAAAGGAGAACAACACGATGTGCCGAAGGTCCCCAACATGAAGTGAGGTTTGATTGCTCTGGAGTGGAAAAGAAAAGATGTTACTGAGAAGAATTTTCTTATTGCTCTTACCTTGGAAAAATCAATTGCATGTTCTTTGTCACTAGAAACATGCTTCACTTTTATACTAGTACCTTTATTCACACTAGGGAGTTGTCCAAAAAAAAGGACAAATGTGAACTTCATTCACACAAGGGCCAGGGCCATCATGTAGTGTGGTAGCATTCACAAAAGCTACATTTTCCCAGCATTTCTCTAACACTCAAACAGCGCGGTGCTTTCAGATGTAGTCTGAAGTAAAACTGCTATGTGATATATAGGATAGGTACTGTACATTACGCCACAAATGGAGAAATTGTGTGTATGTGTGTGTGTGTGTGTGTGAGACAGTGACATGGTCACTCACCAATCCTTTGGATGAGTGCACTGGTTGACGGCATCTCTGATAACAGTTTGACGTGGAAGCATAGATATATTTGCATGGGAGGCATTTCCATATTTCTATATTACTATTTTATAAACTTTTGGAAATGTTCTTGTTTTTAAGAGCAGTTGCTTGCAAAGGCAGAACTTGTTTTACAATAAATGATTTAACCGACCGTTTTCTTTGCCTACCAATTTGTTTGACTGACAGTTTTTTTCTTGACCACATTGATTTGGTGAGAACTGAATTTTCAGTTTAAAAAAATAGCTTCTATGTAGCAAACTGCATTTGTCTTGTAGCTTGTAGTGTAACTGGCTCCATTTTTCTCAGGGATAGCTTTCATGTAGTGAAGCTTCCTTTATTGTGGAGTAACTGGTAGCTTAACTACATTTTCCAAGTAGCTTGCCCAACACTGCTGGAGAGGTGTCCAAAAAGACAAATGTAGAGTGAGTAGAGTTTAAGTAAGTATGCTGGCAAATTTCACTTTGTGTCCACACTGCAGTCTACATTTAATGAAATTTTCAGTTCGGCCAAAGTGTTAATCTTGACATACTGCTGGTCTTATAGGTGTAGATTTCGTTGTCAGTAGCACAGAGGTCAGGTGACAATGTATTATGATATCATCAACCACTTTCTGGTGAGCTGAAACTCACAGCGAACAGAGAGGGTAGTAGTTATTTCTTTGATTATCAAGGCCAGAGTTCACCCCACAGAATGTCTATGTAGACCTTAAGGGGTGAAGTATGATCATATATTTCTTATAAACTAAATGCAGTAATGTAATACTTCTGTGGGCGAAATAGCATCATATGTAAAAACTGTAAATGTTATTTCAGACCCTGTTAAAGAGCCTCTCTGGTGGCCTCACGAGCTCAGTCATTTTCAAAGCTCTTCCTGAAAAAGAAAGTGACATATGCAGATCACGCCAATCACAGTGAGTCTCACATGTGCAGCAGGTTAATCAGGGCCTGGATTGATTGTTCCAGCTGTCTGTAATTAGCTTTTACTCCCATTTTACCAGGAGAACTAATGATTTAGTTGCAATGTGTGTTTGAAAGCACTGGAAGTGCTATGTCACTCTTTTCAGGAAGCATTTGACATCACAAGGCCATCGGAGGGCTTCTATAACAGTCCTGAAACTAATGTGTGCTTTGTGGAGACTTTTTGAGAAGTAATGATATAAACCAATACTAACTCACGCAGACCAGCTATGTTCCTGTTTCCAGCCTTTTTATTCCCCTCTCCAGAGTTTGTAGCCAAAATCCATAACAGACTCAAGCTCCTGACTGTCCTTCCTCTACCGTTTTAATGTAAGAGCTCTCCCTGTCCCCTTCCTGGAAATTCACAATGGTAGAATCAAGTGAAAAGCAAGTGAGAACAACCAAGAGAAAAAGAGCACATGATTAGACATGTACCAAAATGTGCCATGGTTGGTTTAGCTTAACTCTTACCCCTTGTCTAGACTGCAAGCGTCACGTCAGCATCACGCTCGCGAGATGACAGCGTTCACACGACACTGGAGCAACTGTCTATACTGGTTCCATCTGTTTGTAGCGTGAGCACTCTTGATCTATTTTTCTGCCAACACTGATGCATATGATTAACAATTTACACTGAGCCTGCTGGCGAAGTATTTTAAAATTTTGACCTATATTATATAGCCTGTGGCTATATAGGACCGACAAATAGGGTCCCAAAACATGATGAGCGTAAATAGTTTGAAATAACAAATAGCCTAGGTTGCAAAAGGTAGATAAATGATTCAATTCAGTGCGTTTTTATTGAGCATCACCTTGCGTTTATGCGCATATTGCAGAAAAAATAGACTTGAAGCATAAATAAATGCCTCATGTCACGGTTACGCCCGTGAGACGCAGCTGAGACATGAGACTGCACGGAGCTGGTGCAGACAGCTGCATAGATTAAAATGAGAGCGTATCTGTTGCGTGAGACATGCAAGTAAAAAACGCGTCGGATACACTTGCGATCTAGACGGGGTTAGCCTGCAAACACAGAGCTAAGCTAATTTTGTCCTAGGCTTGTATCTGTTCTGCTGTGATGTATACTTTTGGAGGTAGAGAGAGATGGGGCCAGGAAGGTGAGAGGAGAGGCCTTACAAAGAGCCAACATGCAAAGGTTTTGCTACTCTCTATACCATCTAGTGATTGGATAAAAGGTATATTTAGCCTTGTATTTAATGTCTAGTATTTTATTTAACCTAGTCTCCTTGATATCAGGGAATCTTATTTGCAATGGAGAGCCAGGCCCGTAGTTATCAAATGTCACAGAGTAGGAAATTGGTTATAAGTGCCAAAAAATTCTCGGAGTGATGCAAATTTGGTCCTACCTTTAGGTGTAGAAATAAAAGCATGTTATCAACTTTCCTGTGACATAAAAGCACTCATAACTCATCCTATAAATCGGAGAGCTGCAGAGGTTTCCTAAACAGTTAGGAGTTAACACAGGATGGCTGCAGTGAAGTGACAACAGCAAGCACGGCTGTTTAGGAATGTTAAGGACATTTTACAGACAATGGATAATACTGAATTAGTAAAAAGATACCGATTGGATCGAGATGTCATCATTTATGTGACTTACCTTGTCTGTAAAGCAATTACTCCATCTATGGGACGATCATCTGCCCTCTCTGCAGAAATGAAAATAAATCGTTACTTTGCATTTCTTAGCAACCGGAAAAATGCAACAGTGTAACAGCGATGATTTGGGCCTATCACAGACCACCGTAAGTGTGAATGTGTGTAATGATATCAGAGCATGAATATGCATACAGGCATGAGTAGGGAAGACAAAAATACATGACATGTATGATTCAGAATGTGCAGAAGGATTTAGATCACTGTATTAATATAGCCATGGCAGGGCTCCACCTTTTGTTAAATATATCTTTTTGGAGTCTCAAAGAGAATGTTATTTGTTCCATCTGGTAAATTTCCCATACCTTCTCAGTCAGGGGGGTCAGGCTTTAACCACTTAATAGTGATGCATTTAATGGCCGCTGTTAGCAATATTTGTAGAAGATATTTTTTTGCTCTTCCATCAATGCCATCTGGTATTACTCCCAGTATTGCCCCCTCTGGATCTTTTGTAACATTCTGATGGAATATTGCTTTAAGGGCCTCAAATACCTCCTCCCTAAATGTTCTTAATTTGGGGCATGTCCAAAATATATAGAAATGGTTGCCAATTTGTGCACCATAATTTCTCCAACATTTATTTGAGTGTTTTAGCCTCTATTTCTGGTGTCCAAAAAAATCTCGTAATTACCTTCCATTTGAATTCCCTCCGTGTATTTGAATTAGTTATTAGTTGTGCTTCTGTACATATTTCTTTCCATACATCCTGTGGAATGTATGCATTCATTTCAGTTTCCCATCTCTCCTTAATCTGTAATCTGTGTATTATTTAAATTCATATCTAAGAATATTTGGTAGAAATTACATATAACTTTCTTATCTCCTTTCTCTGTTTGTAATTTTATCAAAAACTCTTCAATTGGAGTAGGCTCTATTGCTTTATCCCGTTCTTGTGTGTGTGCTTTTAAGACTAAATTAAAGTTGAATAAACATGTACTGTATCTTATCTTTAGCTTTGGAAAATGCATCAGAGCAAATCTATATACTTAACTATTAACAAAGTTTTATCCTGTTTTCATGACAATATGCAGGTAAAGTAGTTTACTTGGTCACAATGAGTTTCCACTGTGAGCCAAAAGTGCTGCAACAATTATATCTACATTTTCTAAGTATAAACATAGTATAAATGCAGACTTAGTAGCTTACTAATACCAAAATTAGAAAGATGGTCACACAGTATTTTAATGGTTTTGGCATGTCTACGAGGACAAGGCATGGAACTTAACTCAGTAGTCCAAGGAGGTCACCAACTGTACATAAGCAACCTGACACAATGGGAGGCTTTGCAAATCAAAGGTAGGCCATCATGTATTATATCTGCTCCAGATTAATAGTGCTGACAGTTTTATAGCAAGATGTAAGTCTTTAAATAAAGCAAGTGAACAGCTCCATTTGTAACACCAACTTGGGTGACAAAATTACAGGTAAACAAATACATGAGTGATGACTCAGTGACAATGCAGGTGTTAGTAACAGTAAACCATAAAAGCTACATCTTAATTAGCTGCCATGTCTAATCATGGATATTATACATCTTGCTGCTTGATATTAAACACTGTCAGTATGAATAGCAGTGTATAAACCTGCCTCTTGCAGAACAAGAAAATTCATCCTTTCAGGCTGAGTAAGTAAGTTTGACATTTACACCACATTACAGAGCTATTTTCAGCAACCGTTTATGGCAATCAGGAGTTAGTGTGAATTGTTTAGGTTCTTTTCGTAGAAATCACCTCAAAAAAGAATCTGCTGAAATACTGACTGAGAAATAGGCAACAAGAATTTGAAAAGAGCAATAAAACTCTACAATCTGGGACCGTCTGGCTATCCGTGAATAATTGGGGCTGTAAATTTTGAGCAGCACAAATGATATAAATCCCTATAAGTCATGAAAGCTTTCGGATGCAGATCATATTATTTCTTGGCTTGAATGTGGGCACACTGTCAAGTGGTGGGCCTGCTTGGGGTTTACAGTTTCTAATAAGTAGCATAAGGTGACCTTCATGTTCAGCAATGAAGGTCTTTGTGGGGAAATTGCTCATCACTCAATTAGATATTTTATTAAGTATCACCAGAGCTTGGTCTGAGAGTATCATTGTACTCTACTGATGTTTGACCACTTTCAGAACCTTGTTTCTTCTCTGATTTACTCTGTGTGGTACCAGCCCGGAAGGAATACATTGAAATTTGGTCTTCTCCTATCCTTGATCAATAACAAGCCTCTATTGGAAAACCAGATGTCAGTTATAAGAAAAGTAATCATTTTTTGATCTATGCACAAAAACATTGGTGTTGCATTAGTTTTATTTATATAGTGACTGTTCCTTCTTCTAACAGTCCATTATCTAAAAAATGATCTTGTCAGACATCAACTCTCAGGAAAAAGTACAACACTGAGGGGGATACAG
Organism: Neoniphon sammara; assembly: GCA_900302535.1. Classification (NCBI taxonomy): domain Eukaryota; kingdom Metazoa; phylum Chordata; class Actinopteri; order Holocentriformes; family Holocentridae; genus Neoniphon; species Neoniphon sammara. The sequence goes on along the minus strand of OMKZ01055052.1, from coordinate 36,272 downwards.
CCCCAGCCTCAGTGACAAAAGACACAATATTGTTCCCTTTTATTCCTAGAGGATGTGATGTAAATGTCATGATGTGTTTTGGGGGTGAAAGCTGATAAGTTTACCTGTCTTGTGCCTCATGTGCGGCATCATGCCAGAATGCAGAATGATCTTTACAACGTGAGCAGCTTTCTGAACACCGGACCACAATGCATCAGGTCATAGGCTGGTCCCCACTATGTACTGCAAGCCTGTAAGGTACCAGCCTGTCTGCTTGTGTTTCCCAATCCTGTCTACCCAACTAGCCCCAAGTTGTACCTGCTTGATAATTTTTTACTTTCCTATATGTCCATGTATGAAGCCAATTTGATGCAGAGGTTTCTCTCCTCTAACAGATCATTATTGCTACCAGGGATTTCACCACTTGGTCATAATGCCACCAGGCCTGTCAACCTTGAGAAAGACCATCTTTACATTCTGACATGATGCATCCTAGCATCATTGTAGCTCAACACTGGAGACAAAATTAGATATCATGTTTTGGCTGATGAGATCAGCCCAGTTTGACAGTTACAGATGATTAAGCTAACACAGATACTGTCATGTCACTGTAAATTTTAGTGGCATTCCTGTTTGTATGTCAGAATCATGTGCCTGCTTATCAGAGTATCCATGGAGGTTCCCAGAAGTGAGAGGCCATTAGCTTGAACTGACTCAGTCGAGCTTTTCATTTATTTCTGGTTATCCAGGTCAACTATCCACATACAGTTGGCTGAGCTGAAAAGCACCCTGACACTCTGACAGGCAATTCTATAAATAGTAAACAGTAAACATTTTTACTGTGTGGTAGGCCTATACATATAAATACCTGTAGTGTGATGTCATTGTTTGTATGCTTTAGAGTGTTGACCTGCACAGAACGGTCAAATGGAATTTGTTCATGGTTTCAAATGCACTGAATTCTTTCGGAGTCACGTGCCTTTTTGCCGGTGGAATGCGTGTGACTCCACGTTATATTGCTGAAAGATATATACGTGCATAGTCATACAGAACGCTCACAACCATCTGACTACTTATCTCTCTGATAAATCTCAAGGCTCATGTTTTGCAGGGGAGCGAGTCTCTCAAAGTGCTGTGACCACGTGTTCATAAGTCCTCATAGTGTGAAGCGACGACACATTATGCAAAGGGCTGACATCACTTCAGCTGGAATCTTTGATTTACGGCCCGTCCAACAGGGGCTTGACTGCCACCTACCTGCTGCTGTGGAGAGAAAAAAACAAAAAACAAAAAACCAAGCCAAGGTCAGTCTTCGAGGAAGGTTCAGTAAAGTCAAATTTATGAAATTAAATTTAAAAAAAATTAAATATAAAAACACTCTGGACTAAATGTTGTGGGAAGACAATGAGATGCAATGTATTGTTTTCACTGAACTGGACTGAATTGAATTGAATTGAATTGAATTGAACTGAATTGAACTGAACTGAATTGAGATCATTTACTATTTCATTGTAGCACCAAAAATCAATTTGATCATGACAAAATCCTATATTGGTAAAAAGCACATTTGGCTATAAAAACCTGTCCCTAATTATGTTGTAGATGTTTTCCCTAGCGCATGCATATTTTCTTTCTGCAGTGCAGTATATACTAACAGTTGGTGTAGCATGTAGCTAGACTTTTAGACATATTCAGTCAATTATAATATATAGAAATTACACTTAACAGAAGTTATATATAATGAAAATACAGATGTACTGCACCATGTAACAAATAACGGCTACCCAGAATCCCATTGCCACATTGTTCTCAGTTTGTTTGCAAGTTGAATATTTCTGCAGCATCAATGCACAAAAGATTTTAAGACGTAGATATGTATTATAAAGACCTGCGGCATATTACTTTTACAATGACATTCAGTGGATAACGAGAGATTAGGGTGACACGTGTGCCCTTATCAGCTGGGGCTTGTGAAGCCGTGCTGGCATTATGTGGTAGTTGTATTGTTGATCAAGGAGACATATGTGAACACACTGTTGTTGAGTGCCGGTGTTGAACATGGCACGACCCCGACGCTGGTATCCATCACAGCAGTGACAGGCCTGGTGTCTCATCCAGCATGACTCCAAGGCCACGTTGCTGTCCCACTGTGTCATGAGCCCCAAAGACACTTCAAACTATTCACTGACACATGTTGCCCCTCCAGAGCTGGTGGCCCATTTAGGCAAGAGGACAGAGACTGGCTGTGAATTTAGGCTGAGTACCAGACTTTCTGGTATCAGGCAAGCAACAAGTCGCATTACCCTCAAATTTGTTTCATTTTGAGTTATTGGCAAGTATAATACAGCTTTATATGCAGAGAGATGAACATATCAACTTCTTGTGATGTTTTTAGTTCCCTAATCTCACCATTTGTCATTCATTGCAACGTGTTGGCTTGTTGGCTGTTTAGGATTGTGGCTGTGTTGTTCATACTTGAGGCTGAGCATATTTTGCTGGGATGAAGGTACGGGCGGCATGTCAGTGAGGCAGGCAGCGTGGATTGTGGGTTGTGAGGGGCGCGAGAGCACGAGCTGTGCTGCAGCCACTCACAGTACACAGAATGTATTCATTTGTCAGCGACCCTTTTCTACGCCTGTTACATCACACACACACACACACACACGCTCACACACACACACACCATCCTGAATCCAACACCTCACATCCCTGCCATTGCCCCCCTCCTCCATCTATCACACTGATGCATTGTCAGTTTGCAGAAGGTTACCATGCAAGGCCTTTTAACACCTGGTTTAAGGGCTTGCTTTGCCCACTCCACCTGCTCGTCGCCTTTAGTGGCTCTCCAGCACTTTGCACCCATCCCGCTAAGGCCTGCTCTGTCGTCTTTGCTGATTGAACGAAGAGCCCTGGCAATGCTACTCAGGCCAGGTCTCATATCTGTCCCCCTGAGGCTGGTTTACACACAGCTCATAAAGATGCCATTCTTCTGTCCCATCACTCATGGGCCTCTTTCTCCAGCTATTCCCTACAATGCTGGTGACAACCGAGATTCAGAGTGATGCTGCTGCAGATTGTCAAATTACACGTAACATGGCAAAGGTAGCTGCAGTGTGAGTTTGCATTAGTTTATGGTATGAATCCCAACCTTATGTTACATTCTTGATGCAGCACAGCTGCTGGGAACAGTCTTCACACATAGTGTTCATTGACTGGACACCCATATGGATAGCATGTGGTGGACATTTTCTGCTCATGTGGTTGGATTTTGGAGTTGTTACTAGTAGGTCACAACCTTTCTGTGTTGTGGTGCAGTCGGAAGAATCCAGCATATGACTGTTCTCTCTGGCGCGTTGTTCTTTGAAGCTATCAGCCGACAAATATTCTCGCTCATGGCTGGGCCCTCAGCTCCCGAGGCTGGTGATGACACACATGCTCAGCAGACAAAGTGCCTGGACCACCCGAGCTTTAGGTGTCTGTGGCCTGACCTTGGAGGTTGGCCGTGAAAAATAACAACGCAGGGGGAGAAAGTATGCCTCCTATGCTGCCCAAGGGGTTTAGCTGTTGTCCCCGTCAGGGTTAAGTTCAACAGGCCTCAGCCGCTTCTTGAACATTATGTAACAGGTTACACAAAATCTTTGTTTTTCAAAGGTTAAAAGAAAAATGTAACAGAGACGACTGGATGACTGGGAGTGTGTCACGTTTCATACTTTATGTGTGGGTCTCTATGTGTATGTGTGTATATGGAGGTGTAGGTGTTAAGAGGGGCAACGTCTGACCCTTGACAGGTTCTGGCAGGTGAACCACAGGAGGTCCAGAGCACAAAAGTGCTTTAATTCATCGAACTGAGGCCTGTTCTGAAAAACTTATCATTCTGTTGAATCCCATATCAAAGAAAAAACAAAATAGCAGCAATGCCATCTCTCTGTTCGTGACGTTCTGGCAAAAAGGTGATAGATTTACAGCAACTTTTTCGTCTTTCAGCTATTTGAGGTATCTGTTAAACAGATTGTTGCATTGATTTCTGGGAAGACAGATGGTGGTGTGCATGCTTCAAGACAACTGAAGGAATGAAGAATTGTTCAGCTCGGTAGATCAAATTCAGTATAGTGGTGTCATTACGGTTAGTTTTTAATATGCGTAGGTGCATACGTTCTCACAGACATATTTCTAAGTAGCTTTGTTTTCTTTCTGGCCTTACTTGAAAGTATCTAAAATAGCCTGAAATGCTTGAGAATGAGACAAAAATACCTTTTTTATGTCTGCCAAACCAAAAAGACAAGCCTTGATAAATCTGTCTGCCTTGTTTTTAAATCTCAAAATGGTTTGATGATTACAGCAGACAAACATGCTCTATTGATTTTTACTTTTGAAGACATAAATAATCCAACAACCAAAACAAGGTTGGATGTTTTGCTACTGATTTTACAATACACCTCTGACCTAATCATAATTCTTGTGCCACCCTTTATTTGTCATGTTTCGTATTTTGAATGTGCTGTGTGTGTTATTGGGGTGTCCAGTCTATGACTGCGGAGGATTTGGGCTTTAGCTTTGTCACCTCTATTTTACTGTGTTTGTACTGAGTGTCTGTGTTTGACTCAGTCCCAGTGCTCCAGCCAGCCATGCAGTCCCTTCAGCCCCAGCAGCCCCGTCTAGCCCAGCAGATCATTATTGGCTTTGATTGACATGTCAGGATGGTGTGCATTTCATTGATGAGCATTTTAGAGCCCTCGGGCTCGTGATCCCCCTCACTGATCGGTGGTACGTCACCCCACAACTATCCCAGGGGGACAGAGAGAGATCAGTTTCAAATAGCCTGTCCCTTCGTTCACCAGAGGCAAACTAACCAAACCTGCCATCCAGGAGCCTGAAGAGGCCAACCTGGCCAAACAGCCGTAGGTAAAGACACCTTATCACACATTGCACAAAGTTTTTGAGTCATTCTGCATGATTTAAGTTTCTAACTTGACTCTAATCTGTAGCATAAAATCTAATTGCATTCCTCTTTTTTTATCCTATGCCGATTGTGTTAATTACAAATATAATGCATGGATTCTATGCAATATTTGAAATCTTGTTTCGGCTAACTGCTAAAAATTCTGCAGTTGGAATAAGACTGTCCAGCCTGTTCCAACGGCATGTGTTTATAACATGTTATAGAAAAGCATATTTGAAAATGTACGCCTGACAGCAAAATGCATTGAACAGCAACTGAATTTTAGCCACCTATTAATAGTATAGCCGAATCAGACAGATGTTCATAACTAGGAAAAAGAGTAATATTAATTACATTATTATGACTGTGTTTTGGTTTCTCCTAGTCAGGTTGTCCAGTTAAAGACAGGCCAGCAAGTGCAATAAAAACAGACAGGGCAATTTGCACCACAGACTTCAAGGATTTGTGTTTCAAGTGTTTTAATGTTTACACTAAGACTTAAAGAATCAAGTGGCTTTCCATCCATTTGTTTATCTATTTTCTCATTGTGATTTCTAATGCCATTAGTAATGATTTTATTATATCTGATCAAGGAATCCAAACAGCTGTTATATTTCATTCATTATACATTAATCAATAAATGTAACTGGAAATGTGTTTTTTCCCCTCAGATTTGGCTTGTAGAATGAACAAAATGAAACTGTTTTTCAATAGATTATAGGTGAGGTCTATTAAAGTGAAAGTGTTATTTGACACATCCCACTTCTTTTCTGTTATTGTGACTGAAGAAAAAGAGATTAGTTTGAGAAATTCAGTGGATTTATATCATATGTTTGGTGCATCTGACAACAAGGGTGTCCGCCACCGGTACCTTGAGAGTGCTAAAGTCTTGACCATGTGGGAACCCGGCTGAACTATCCATTCCCTTGTCGGAGAGTGTTTGAGGTGTGTGCTCCAATGACCTTGGGGTCACATACCGCACAAAGAGGCTATGCAGTTATGCCAACCATGTAGATGTTTAAATCAAAACACTGGCAATCAGAGGTGGGTGGTGGGTGGGAGAGGGAGGAGAGGAGAGCAGAGAAGAGAAGATGGGGGAGGGTGGGCTTGCTTTTTTGGCCTTGGTCAGGTGGCAAGGTGCTTGGTGGTGGGTGTGTGCGAACACTTGAAATATGTTGAGGAGAAGCGTGTGTTATCTTTTCTCCTCACCACCGGCGGTCCAGTACCTCCCCTCACGGCCTGTCGTCAGCAGCTTATCTCAGGGCCTGGCAGGAGCTCAAAGAAATCAGGGGAAATATGATCCATATGGTGGCACTATAAAGCTCAGCGCTGATTTGCAGACTTCATCAAATCCTGGTCAAGCCTTCATCATCGCCCATGCCTGACATCTTCCTCTCACACCTTGTCACTGTGCTCTGAACTCCTCAGCAACATCAGCTCTCTGCTTGACCCTGGGGTCCCTCAGCAAAAATCTTCAAAGCTGATTTCTGAGAGAGGTAGGCTGTTTTCAAATTGAAAAGCAGTGCATTTAACCAAAATAGATAGGTATGGGTCACTAAAAATGGACTAGGTCCTAACTACATTCTGTGTGTGATGTCTTTTTCATATTTTTATCACTTGAGTGTGTAAATAGAGATTATGATTGCAGAATTGTAAATAAATCTGTTGCATTTCAGTCCTCTTTCAAATATACCCATTTTTCTCTTAGACTGGCTTAGATATGAGGATACTGGGCCAGGTTGCTTTCTTGCTTTTGCTTGGAGGGATCTGCTGTCAGAACAACCGCAATGCCAAATCTGGCGGCAAATCCTCCAAGAAGTCAGCGAACCAAAACCAAAGTGGTGATGTTGCCCCGTCTCCACCTGGGGACGACACCCAACCAGGACCTGGAAGAGCAGCAGCTGAGTCAGGGCGTGAGGGTGCCGCAGCGGCTCGAGCAGCCGTGCAACAGACTGATGATATGAGGCTGCACTTCCTCAGGAACGCCCAAGTCACCTGTAATGATGGAACAGCAGCTGGGTAAGATATTCTGGATCTGTTCCTTTCCCACATCCTGCACCTTGCACTTGTTTTTCTAAAACACCTGGCAGGCACATTGTGAAATGTGAACTTTCATGATCTTTGAGAGGTTTTAAGCTGCTACAAGTTCAATCAAACATTTGGAAATTGCCACTGATGCTTGGATTGCACATTAATGCTGCTGAGTAAGAGGTGTTGGTAATGAAGAGTTCACAGTTATAACCTGAGTGAGGTGATGACATTCTGAAAAGACTTCAATGTTTAATTTGTTCATTTGTCAAAGAAGTTATTTTCATTGGCTGATTGTTTGCTGCTTCATATTATCCTAAATACAAACTTTGATTTCAGAATCCAGGTGGGGCATCAGTGTGTGTCCATACATGGTTGTTGATCTCCTCATTCCTGTGTATTTGTGGTTCTACAGGTTTTACTTAAAGGAATTCAGAGGAAGCCGCCGATGGCTGTTATTTCTGGAAGGTGTGTATTTAAAAACCCAACTGGTTAATTTGGTCCCCAAAGGTCAGCTGGTTTTGGCATGATGCCCCCATTGGAATTTTGATGGGGATGTCGTTTTGTCATCTTCGTCATCCTCCTCCTTTTTTTTTTTTTTTTTTTCCTGTTTTTTTCTTTTTTTTTTTTTTGT
>OMKZ01055052.1:12869-28672 GCA_900302535.1 Neoniphon sammara | reverse complement strand
CCCCATTGGAATTTTGATGGGTTTGTCGTTTTGTCATCTTCGTCATCTTCCTCCTTTTTTTTTTTTTTTTTTTCCTGTTTCTGCTTGTTAGTTTGTTAGACTTTGGATAGGGGAAATTTATGTGGACTGCACTCTGGCCTGACAGAAAAGGGATGCATGCATCACACTTTTCAAACACAAACAATTTAACCTGGCTGAGTGATCTTGATCTTCTCTGACAGGGTTTTCCAATGAATTAGCCTTGATAGTTTTATGAGGTCAGATTCAACCACTTTGCATGTTAACACAGTTATATTTAGAGGAGAAAGTAATTGAACATCATTGTCAACTCACAAATCAGGTGATGACAGTTTGCAAATTAGTGCTATCAGCCCTTTTTTATACAGCCCCATGTGTATGTATAGTCTTGCTAGCAGGGTGCACTACAGGTGCATTCCTCTGCTTATTCCCTCTCCATTCCTCACAGGCCTCCACAATGGGCTAACAAGGGGCTCTCCCCGTCTGTGCCGGATGTGAATGTCTAATATTAGTGTCTTATTTTTAGGCGGCTGGTGCTGCTACAACAAGGAGACCTGTGATTCCAGGTACCAAAATATCCCTCGACTAATGAGCTCATCGGGGTGGCCCCAAACAAAAAGAGGTAGGTCAGCCGGCCATAGTTTAGAATGCATGTCGTACGTGTTCCCACTGTATCACAGCCTACTTGATGTACAACTTGTTTTGCCAAATATTCATTGAGAGAGAAACATAAATCTAACTGATAACTTGATTTACAGGAAGTGGAATATTGTCGTCGCAGGCAGAGGAAAACCCTCACTGGCATAACGCAAATATTGTGTAAGTACCTGCATGTTGTCCCTTGTTGTACCGGCATCTTCAACTGAATGTATCATAGTGACTGTCCTTAGATTTAAAGGGTCATTGTGGGTGTTTTGCCTCTCTGTTTGACAGATAAATCATCTAAATTTTCAGTTAAAGAGCCACATCTGGATGGGACTTTTTATTATCCGTATCCATGTCCATTTGTAGAGGGCAGATTAATTTTATTTATATTATTACATGTTTGATTACTAAAATTAACTTGTCCAATGCTAGGTTTAAATTTATTTGGCCCTGCATTGTAACTGCTTCATGTACTTGACGTTTACATTTGCTGTATGCGAATGTGTCCTTGTCTGCAGATTCATCCCGTACTGCTCCAGTGATGTATGGAGTGGGACTGGGCCTACCCCGACCCCTCCAAGGCCTCGCCAGGGAAGAGAGAAGGAAAAAGCCAGAAATGCAAGTAAGAAAACTCCTATGGACTTCTTCAGCCGAGCCTCTCATAACAATAACAGATCCATACCTCCCTTAGCCACATTAAATGCAACTTTTTAATTCAGTGTGGATCTTCTCTTCAGTTGTTATCTCTGTTTTTTATCAGCTGACTACACTTTCATGGGATCCCTGATTATCCGTGAGGTCATCAATGACCTCGTCCCAAAAGGAATCAGGCAGGCCAAGGTGGTCATGCTGACTGGCACAAGGTAAGCTCTTTTCATCCTTTATTCTCTTCTGCTGCTGACCAGACATTTTGGACCGGGGCCAAAAAATCCCCAACTCACAACCTTATTTCTGTCTCTGTCTCATGCCCAGACCATTCTGGTGATCTCCATGCCTAAATCTAACCAAGAGTGTGTACCCTATTTTGGGCACATCCTCTTGTCAACCATAAAGATGTTCACAGTCAACAGTGAACAATGACATTATGTCTATTAAAGGGGCTTGCCCTGTAATGGTGAACATTCCTCCCAGGTTAGCAGCAGGTTAGATGGGACACCCTAAGGGCCTAAAAACAGAATCCATTGTTAAGTCGGATTGCAAAGCTGCTTAATTTTCAAAGGCCCTCCTGGCATGGAGGGTCTTTCTGATGCCCAGAGCCAAACTGTCTCTCTCAGTGCCAAATTGTTCAGTCAGTGTCTTGGCTCCCCTACAGTGCTGGGGGGACAGGTGTTTTGCTCAACATTGAGAGGGTGGCCAGTCAGCTGGAGCAGCTTGGTGCAGAGACCCAGGTCCGAGGCCTGGTGGATTCTGGGTGGTTTCTAGAAAGTAAACAGCAGAGGTCACCTGACTGCCCAGAGACTGTTTCCTGCTCACCTGAGGATGCTATCAAGATAGGACTCAGGTAAGAACATACAAAGCTTGCATCCTTTTTTCAGCCTAGGCATGTTTTGTGTTCAGGGTCAGAATCACTTCACATCATAACACAAAGGCCTTGAAATTAACTCTTTGAACATCATAATGTGCTTTTTCCATGACAATTGACATTTGTTGACTGTTTTTGTTGTTTTTGTCAGGCTGTGGAACGGCGTGGTGCCCGATGGATGTCGGCAACTCTATAAGAGAGGAGAGGAGTGGCAGTGCTTCTTTGGACACAAACTGTACTCCACCTTGACCTGTGAGTGCTAGTCAACTAAGGCTGCCATCTTTACTTAACTTTAAGAGTCAAAGGTTCAATGCATTCAGGAGCTGACAAGTGAATCGACTTCCAGATGTGCTTAACAATAAGACTATTCATAACAGTTTAACATTCAAGTAGGCAAAGCTCTGTAGGTAAACCATATTCTTATCAATGACCTCTATTTATGACAGTGCCCCATGTTAGTAGAAAACACTTGTTGTTGTCAGGCGAAAACCTTGTAACTCCAATTCTGGATGCTTTAACTTCAGTGAAAGAATTACACAGTGATCTATGGGTTGGGGAAATTCTGCAACTCTTGGGTTAGAAATGCTTTGAAACAATGTAAAACCTATTTCATGAGGTGAAACAGTCATGGACATCAAGCTGAAAACAAAGCTGTTTTTCTTAGTTCCTGGCAGCTTAATACTGCACTCTTTGTGTTCCCTGTAGCCCCTGTGTTTGTTGTGCAGTGGCTATTTGACGAAGAGCAGCTGAGAGTAGAGAACATCTATTTGGGAGGGCAGAGCCTGTCAGAGCAGCAGTGGATATACATGCAGAACCTGGGAAAGGAACTCAAGAACTCCCTCAGAGATGTCACGTATGTTCACACCAACTTTTTTGGAAGTCACAATGACAAATTGGGCTAGGGACAATCTCACATGTAGTGGGAGAGAAAAACTAAAGATGGCCATATTGCTAAATGTGCTGCCAGTAAACATGGTACCAGTGCCTTCTGCTGTGTGTTTTGTTTTTCAGGGCTGTATTTGCTCCCTCCTGCCTCTCCCACACACTGATCACTAAAAGGTAAGAAAGGATTTTTGACTCTCATGGCCCTGAGAAATTCTTCTTATTCCACCCACCCTTTTTTTTATTCCCATCTCTTCCAACAGCCACCTCCGGTGAGCTCATGCTGCCGTTTCTGTCGGCTCATTCATCATGCCACATTCTGCGTGTCACAGAATGCCATTTCACACTTTCACTAAGCTCTCAGTACCTCCTGAACACACTCTTTCTTTTGATGTCTGTCTTACACGGCGTACATGTAGACGTGATGGGTCCATGCCAGGTCAATGGGTTGGAGTCTTAGCTGTTTAAAGGGTTGAGCCAAGTTGGGTGTATTTTCTTAAGGACTATGCTCCTTTATGTGACGAGCTGTCTGTCTGAGCATGGTGAAGGTAATTTTGCAGTAATCCAAGTCTGTGACTATGACGCTGTCACAGGTGACATCAACCCTTGCTGCACCGAGGGAATAAACTGAGACACAGTCTGCCAAGGCAAACTGCAAGCCTTATGACAAGACTGGGCTTATGACAGGAGAAGCAGACAACGCCCTCCTGCTTCTTGTTTGTTAACCCTACTCTTCCTCTGCCCACTCTTTCCTTATACATATTTTCTCTCTAACTTTGTTTATCCCCCTCTCTCTCACTCTTTCTCTAGTAATTGGATGAATTTCCAAGTAAAAGGCACCACTCTGCCGCGGGCCCTGCAGTGCTGGGACAGGAGTTTGCAGGAGGCCAACCGGAACACCAGAACCCCTGCGAAGGGCTGCCCCTTCCACCTGGTGGACACCTGCCAGTCGCCGCAGTGCAACCCCACCTGCCCGGCCTTGGTGGACCAGGCCACCCAGCAGGAGCTCACCCTGCTCCAGATGCTGGTAGCTATGGGCCTCGATCTGCAGAGGTTGGGTCTAAATCTCCAGAGCGATGCAGACTCCGTGGCCAGCATGGCCAGCAATGGTGGCTAAGTCTGAAAGAAGAGAGCAGCTGAGATAAAGCCATGCAAAGGCTTAAAATAGAGGGGAAATGTGTCAAAATTATAATGTAACCATAGAAATAATACAGGAATCTGGTTACTATATCTTGTGCTGCTCAGCATTCCATTATGCTCCGTGTCTCTGTTACCTTGGCGACTTGACTGGTGGGTATGTCACTATGTCTGGGTGTGAACGGTTTGGCTCCTGACGACCTCTACTGGACACTTGAGGGAAGAGCTTTGCCTCTGAAACCTGAGGTGTACATCTTGTACTGGTTGGAGAGTGGTGAGTTCTTTTCGATGGCCAGACACACTTCGTATAACACACTTTCATCCTAATTAATCTACATGGCAACTCAACGTAAGCATAAAACAGCTGAATACTTTTAACAGATAGAATCTCTTGTAAAATGTCAGTGACACAAACATTTTGCCTAGACAGGAACCATGAAAACATTAAATGGCACACCATATAGTTGTCTGCCTCTGCATTAGCTTCAAGTACATGTGATTTTTACCTGGTAGTCCTACTTGACTTTTCACAGAATACACTGCAAATTTCCAGTATAGCCATGGCTTGCTAAATTTTAATGAGCCAAATATTTTACATGGCAAAGCTTAGACACAAACCTGAGGCTTCTTTCACTTGCTCATCCATTCAAGGAACAAACAAATGAACAAAAACACAAACATCCACTCATGTAAAATCACTAATTTCTTGCATACACAGTTCCCGAGATGCTCTTTGTGATTTTTGTGACCCAGTTTTAGCCTCTAGTTCCTGCTACTCTGACTTAGAGAACATATATATGTATATTTTAAGTGCATGTAAGACAAAAGAGTGACTCGTTATTGATATTCTTAAGTGTAGACCTTAAGGAGAGGGCCACAGACATACTACAGAAGATGACTTGTTTTTGTTTGTAGTGTGTAACCATACCCATTGTTTCAATTTACCCTTTTGACAAGTGTCCTCTGTGCTGTGGTTATCACCACTCAGCTGTGTGTGGGTAATCTGTGAGTGAAGACATGCAATGACATAATACAAAGTATGTTCTAAAATTCTTTTATTTGGTCAATATGTGAAAATATAGTGTGAAATTATAGTGTTCTACGATGTTCAATATTATAGTGTGCTAAAATTGATGCAAGACATTTTCAAACATGAATGTAGTCATACATTGTCCCCATCTAATTCTGTATTAAATATGTCAACAGCTAAGAATTTGACAAGGATTGTACCTACTGATAATTAATATTAGACTTAATTGTTGTACATGTTGAAACAAGGAATAAAAATTTGAATTCTGTGTTCTGTGCTTGATCTACTTCTGTTCTTGTTGTGTTAATTGCCTCTCTTCATTCATTCTCTTCATAATTTTATATGGCATAAGCATGGCCTATTTATGAGTGGGTGCACTGAGAAATTGCAAACCTTCTCCTTCCTCACTGACAACACAACTGAGCCACGAGCCCAGACTGCCAAGAATCTCGTTGTGATCCTACAGAACCAACTGTCGTGGGACAGCCATATCACAGTCACAATCCTGAGGGTTTTGCTCTATAAAACATCCGCCAAATCAAACCTGTCCTCACCAGAGATCGTGTTCAGCTCCTTGTCCAAGGTCTAGTCGTATCCCATCTGGACTAGCAGAGCTCTTGTCTGGCTGAGCTGCCAAGACGCTCTCTGCAGCCCCTACAACTCATCCAGCATGCTGCAGCCTGCCTTGGCTGAAAACCTAGTAATATACATAGTGGTATACAAAGCTGTTCAGGGACATAATATTCCCATACCTACCATAGGCAGAGATATTTTTTCTTAGCTTCTGGAAAATGAAAATGAAATCTGTCTTGCTAAGCAAAGCGGAGAAAAAACAAAAAAACAACCACCACAATTTTATATTTCAAAGTTCTTCAATATCCTACTGCATTTCATTTTACACCTGTAATTTTTGTAGACTGGATTACATGTCAGTGAGAGGTCAGAAAGTTTTCCCTTGCAGCGGTATGTATATACCACTGTCCAAACCCAATCAGATATGAGTTTATAAAAGCATATTTACCAAAATTTCTCAAACACCACTAGCATTTCTGGATAAATCCTTTAAAGTTTTTTATTTATTTATTTATTTATTTTTTATGTCATTTAGGTTTCATTAGACAGTTCACAGTGAGAAGAAACAAAAAAGACAGAGATGGTTCCAGGATGATTTTGAACACATGATTTGCATGGTAGGCTGTTGTTGTTTGCCCCTTTCAGAGTCTGTGCACACCACTGATACCTGAGAATGAAAGAGAGTAGTTGCACAATCATAGCCTCCATGCAAGAAAATGTATAAATACCAATGTCTTGACAAACTAGTCTTCATCAGGATACAAAGACTCTCCTTCCTTTTGTCACCACTGATATCTACTATAACCTGCATTTTATCATAATCTGAGAACTCTTGGGGAAAAAAAAACAACTTAGCCCCCCTCTCTGCCACCCTCCTCTTCCACTGAAGTCACATCATCCTCTTCCATATCCTTTTCCTCTTGCACTGAAGATATCTTGAAAGAAAGAAAGAGAGAGAAAGAGATAAAGCTTTGACCCCTGCATCACTTGTAATTTTGTAATGGTTGCTTGTAATTTTGACCAGCCACAAATTGTGATGTAATTCTAATCTGTTCTGTATGTAACTGGAAGATGTATGTACATATTTATGGCACAGAAGTTAGGTTTTCTTTCTTTTTTTTTCTTTGCTTTTCAACGAATTCATTCAAACTTTATGCAGAATGTGCGGAAACTCAGTTACATCAGCAACAGGCTGCTTTTCAACTTCACCACTGGGTGGCGCTGCTATGAATTTAACATGTTTTCACTAAAGATAATAGCTAAAGATTCTACCTATATTTATATGACACCCGTAAACCGTGATGACTAAAGACTTTAAAAATTGCTAGTCTCGTAGTTCACATCAAGAATTTTTATAGTATCGCAGTGAAATAACACTATACAAATGTCACAAATGTAGAACCCAATAACTTCATAGCCTACATGATTTTTTTTTTTTTTGCACAAGTTTATCTTTGATATTTGTTCTGTTGTAAATATGCCTCTTTGTGTTGTAAATGTGTCTCTAAGTCTCTTGGTTTTTACATATTTTTATATTTTTATCTTTATATTTATAATCCTTGCAACTGATGGACTGCTCCAACAGAATTTCATTGTCTTGTGCGATGACAATAAAGATTATTCTATTCTATTCTATCACATTGTCAGCTCAAAACTATCTGCACTTTTTAACCACGGCGCACTATTTGACTTGCAATTGCATAAAACGTTTCTCAAAAAGATATTGCTGTAACAGTGACCGAGAGCACTATAAAAGTGTTCAACATAACGACTGGAATTGTGAGGCGATGTTCGTGATCTCGTTTTCAGAATCTTGGATTTTTTCCCATATTGCATTGCAGTTTTTTCTACTTCCTCTTTCCGCCATATTGCAGAACCGGTAAGGTCTCTTCTTAGCCTGTCGTCTTCTATCTTTTAAGTATCTAAAGCATCTAAATGTTAAATAGACCATTTATGTCACCATGTGAAATCGCAACTATATAGCAATCATATGGGATGATTATCGTCTCGATGATGAGAGCAACTTTATCATATTTGAGGTCCAAATTTCACGTCCCTGGCCTCGGGAATCAGTGCGACCAAGGCTTCTTGTTAACTATTAGCTTTGCGCCCAAGCAAGTGCCTTCTCTATTCAAATAAATAAAACATTTGAGCCCAATATTAGTGTTGTTGTGATAAGTATTTCATAGCTATCGACGCGTATGAAATACTTAGAAATGTTTCCGCTCCTTTGCTAAATTAACCGACATTAGCCAGGTAACATTGAGCCCTATTGGGCATCAGACAGTGAAGCACCATGCTCTGGCGTGAGGTTGCGGGTTTTGACTGAGCAAGCAAATTATACCAGTTTCAAGTACATATTTACAGTTAACACTACGTAACGCCAGGAATTTAGTGAACGAGTAAATGGCTAACTAGCAGCCGATGTCTCGTGTTTCTGGTGATGCTAACTGGGAGGTGCAATTTGGATAGCCATCTAGCGTTACTTAACGTTACTAGTGGGGCTCATCATACAAAGTTAGCGACCCCCAATTTAACATTTATTCATCATTAACTTTTACCTTTACAGGCATCATGGTGCGCATGAACGTTCTCGCGGATGCGCTGAAAAGCATCAACAACGCCGAGAAGCGTGGGAAACGCCAGGTCCTCATCAGGCCGTGCTCGAAGGTTATTGTGCGCTTCCTGACCGTCATGATGAAGCACGGTAAGTGTTAATGACTTAAGACTACATGTACAGGTGAGGTGGCATCTGGATAGGCAATAACCTAGATCTGCTTAAAAAAATCGCAGTACCTGGTCAACCAAACTTGACAAGTCCTTTGGTCTGGGCAAGGCATGATTTTGAACCACTGAAAGGGATACTGAATGCTTAGTTATGTAACTGTTACAACTTTTATATATCAAATGTTGGCTATTGAATGTAAAAGTAATTACATTTCAGAAGAGAAAATTAAGTCTGAGTATCTTACACTGGAGTTTCAGTCTCTAAATTGTGTGCTTGAATTCTTTCAGGTTACATTGGTGAGTTTGAGATCATTGATGATCACAGAGCCGGGAAAATCGTCGTCAATCTCACTGGCAGGCTGAACAAGGTAACGTCATTGAGCGAGAGGTGTCTTGGAATGTTGAGAAAGTTAAAAAACTAAAAAACTTGACAGCTATGTATGAAGACTAGGTATATATTGTATCACAGAAGTAGTCTGTAATCGTGAAAGCTTTCGCAGGTGTACAATCTGTCTCCTCAGATCAGATGATTTCTCACTTCACACCAAAAGTTAACAGACTTAATTTCATTACTGACTGAGCTGCTGTCCTCAAAAGTAATTAATTAAGAGCCAGGGTACCTGTGGTACCCAGGCCTCTAAGTGGCAAGATGTCAGCACTTCAGTGTTGTACAGGAAAAGTGTATTTGCAATTTTGTTTTGCTTTATTGGAATCTTACCAGAGTACAGCTGCTTCAAGCATTTTCGTCAGTCTCTTAGGTCTTGGAGGGAACTGAATATTGACGCAGAGCTGGTTAACTGTCATGACTATTAAATACTTGACACAACTATTGCTGCTTAAGTCATACAAGCTGTAGCTACTTGCTTCTGCTTGTCTTGTTTTTCAGTGTTGAGTATAAACCATGTTTCTCCTTGGCCTTTCAGTGTGGCGTGATCAGTCCACGGTTTGACCTTCAGCTCAAGGACCTGGAGAAGTGGCAGAACAACCTGCTGCCCTCAAGACAGTTCGGGTGAGAAATGCTCCTACACACTCTAGTAAACATCTTTTGAGAGTAGAGTAACTACTGGTTGCTCGGTGCAATAAAAGGATGAGAGCAGAGGAGTAGTTTAGATCAGATTCAGATCGACTTTATTAGTCCCTTGGGGAAACTACGTCATTGCAGTAGCAACACAAAAGCCCACAGTAATGTAGACAAACAGGAAACAGAACAAATTAATGCAAATCGGATATCAAGTGATTTGTTGCTGACTTGAGAATCCTAATGGTTGTCCCGGCTGTCTGTTGATTAGTGAGTCACAGCAGTGGTCTCATAGCTTGTTAAACTTGCCTGCTTTATTGGTGATTGCTTTTGCCCGCCCCACAGTTAGTGATACAAGGGAATTAGTTTAATTGGTTGTTCACTTAGAGATCCATTGTTAATAGGGAGGTGCATGAGAGTCTGAATGCTTGACTACACAATTACCCAAAAACTGTTAAGATCAACTCTGACATCCACATATTTGTAGAATGGATAATGGACAATATTTTCCTAAATTATTTAAATTAAGTTAAATAAAAAAGCAGTGTTTTGCCTAAACATTGGTTAATCATCCCTTGGTTAAAATAGTCATTTCTAATGATAATGACCAGCAATTTGGTTTGGGCTGGATCGGTGGAGTGAAAAACAAGTTGCATGAAACAGAATAGCTGCCGATGACAACCCTGGATACTGGGTGTGAATGATAGTGAGCCCAAACTCTGCAGTAATAAAACACTTTCAGGGAGGACGGTTTCCCTGCGGATGTAGAGCAAAACAAGATAAAGGCCTTTATAACCCAGCTATGCATCCCACCCACCCACAGTCATTTTCAGTGGTGGGAGAGAAATGCAAACCTTTAGAGTACCTTGCTGTCCTTCCAATGCTGTGCCCACGAGAGGCTTTTCTACTGTGCAGTCAGGGATCAAAAACTCGTCTTGCTTCAAAACGCAGCAATGTTGTAATTTCCTTTTGGTTCTTCTAAATTTGATCAGCAAAATTGTTAAATTTTTTTCTATTTTACTTAACTATTGGTCTTAGTAATTCATGATCAACCTGTGTGAGGGTTATATAGTTTGCTTTCATTACAAAATGTGTGTAACGATTGTTGTTGGATTTGACTGTAAAATGTGTTGGTATTAGTTTGTGGGGACCAAATTTAAAGTGTCTATCCCTGGTTATCAAAACATGTCATATTCATGCCTTGATCATGTAACTGCACTAATAGCTTGAACTTGAACTCAGTGTGCGCAGGGAATGGCTTCCTACACGGGTTTGCCTGTCAGCTACATGTTATTTCTATAGAGAATGGGTAGTATTGCGTTTTGAAATTTGGGTATTGGCATGAGTGATTAATCTTTTGCAGAATCAAAAGTAGGGATGCCCCGATAAGACCAATATTGACAAAAAAAATGCAGAATCAGGTATCTGCGACACTAAACTGGTAACCATCCAATCTGATCCAATGTGATAGCCTGCAACTTACTGGATCGGCTCATCGCCTGCTTAAACATGTCTGCCGCACGGAATTATTTCACAGTTCAAACAAAAGCCAGTAAGGCAGCAATCGCACTGGGAAGCAGCAGCATAATTCCCTTTGTTTTCTGTGGCTTCAGAGCGGTGTAGCTGAGAACAGAGTGTTGGCTCCTTGATGCTTCAAGCGGTGTGATGCTCGTCAATTTCACCTCAGCATGACCTGACCAATCTGAATTGTCAGAATCTAATAAGGCAGGATTTATAACATAGCATCTAGAAAAGTAGCTCAGTTCAAGCTGACGAGAAGCTTTATACTTGGAAACCAGACTGATTGATGTGCTACAATCGTTGAAACTGTCTGTCCCAGAGACATAGTAAAAGTGCTGAGTGCAAGCTATGCAAGTCTTGGATACACGGAGTTTGATGAGTTCCCAATGTGCTCTGGTGAAGGGTTGCACTTCATCAATTTATCAAACAACCAAAGCAGGCCCCACTAGTCACCTACCGCAACCTTAGTGCTGCCTGTTTTGGTTGTTTGATAAGTGCAGCCCTTCCCCAGAGCGCACAGTGAACTGATCGCGATGCAGCTACTGTCACAGATAATGTCGCGTGGATGCTAGACACAGGTTGGCTTTTGAGTGTGTATTCCCATTTTGAGTGGCACATCGGCCTGGTGGTTAAAAGTTAAAAAGTTACTGTCAGGCGGCTGGTCCAGGACCTAATGTGAGAAATGCTGAAGACACACAACGCGCACGCACACACACACAAAACTTGTAATATGCAGATTTATCTGCTCTTAGGCTTCATCTTGCCAGCGTATAGACAAATCTGTTTGAGTTTTACCATCCTCAGCCACACCTTCATTTGAACACCATTAGAAATGGTAGATTACTTATAAAAAACACAACTGCGACACAAGTCCATTGGTAAAGTATATTAAGAAACATATAAATGTGTTATTCTTCCCAAATACCTAGTCTCCACCTGTTCTCACCATGCCGGTGTCAGAGTCACATATGTGAAACTGAAAGTGGAGGAATCCAAGCTCATTTCTGGAGGGGTGGCAGAGGGCTGAACCAAGTGTGGTAGAAGTAGGGTGGGGGTTGTTTTGAAGTACTCAAATGATGAAAATTGATTAATTGTATATCTGTCCATGAATAACACACTGCATGTATCTGGGGAAATTTTCCTCTGTTTTTTCATATCACAATATATATTGCAGAAACAAATCAATGTCAGTTTTTTCCAATATCATGCAGCCCTGCTATGTAGTGAGATCTGTTTATCGTTTATGCATGGAAATGGCCATGTGCAGACAGAGTATTGCGCTGGTTTTGACCTGCATTACACTCTTCACATTGAATTTCAGTACTTGGGATTTTGGCTGTGTTAGACAAGAGATCACAGAAAAGGGAATGAGATGGAGCATAAGTTAGAAGCTGGACTGGAGCTGGAGTTGTAGAGTATAAGGTGCATGACTTAATTTGCTGACCAGAGCATCACCCCTCTCATATTCACACCCTTTCCTTCTTAGCTGCTAAAATTGAGTGGAGCTATACAGTCTATTAACTGTGTGCGTGTCGGTGTGAAATGGAGGTTGTAAAATAGGCTATTTCATCGCATTTATTGATTTAATCAAGCCCTATAATTGAAAACTTTAAAAATGCCCTTTCCTTTTTAAATGAAATGGGGTTTAATCAGAGGAACTTGATGGTAAAATCTGAGGTGATTACAATGTTCTCTTTGGAGTTTAAAGTCCATCCTGGGTAATACAGGTGTGGTTTCTGCTTTGTGGAATACCAGCACGAATTTTAGTCCACCACACTACAAGCTAATGTTGTAAATTCCAGTTTTGATTTTATCTTCTGCCATATAACTTCATATTACTGTATTTAAAATATTCAAATAGAGGTTAGGGCACAACCCTAATTGGAGTGTAGTGTATGCTGAGTTTAGTGGCTGCATCTTACTAAAATAACTGACTGGGCAATTTTGTGGCAGTTATTTCCTGATGCCCACTCATTTGGGTTTTATGTCTAATTGTGAGTAATATTGTACATTGTTGTGATTGAGTGGTCCAGTTTTCAGACTTGTAGCTTCGAATCCCTTATCCATGTTGTACATCAAAAGAAGGGGAGATGCAAAGTTATGATGAATTAGACCATGTGAAAGCTGCTATAGACTGTAAGCAGAATCGTAGTTTTCCCTTTTCAAGCTAATTAGTTTTTAACAAATTAAGAGGTTGTAAATTACTTCATAAACATCTGCATGACATTTTTTTCTACTAGTAAACTTTGATGTTGCTATCATGGACTGTCTCAACATTGTTAAAATTATGTACTTGTTTGCTCTGTTTCAGTTGGCAATTTTGTAATCTTTGTATTAAGGGTATTGAGATTTAAATATCCAATTTAAACTACTTCTGTAAACACTTTACAATGTGGTGGATTCAGTAATAGTGCATCATGTTGTTTTCCATTTATCTGTGCAGATACATTGTGCTGACCACCTCAGCTGGCATCATGGACCATGAAGAAGCCAGACGGAAACACACAGGAGGCAAAATCCTTGGATTCTTTTTCTAAAATGTAGAGAGCTGTGCAAATAAAACAAGAGAAATGCTTGTAGTCTGTGGTTGATTTATTTCAAAGTTGAGAAATATCAGTTTGAGATGAACTTGTTCAACTAATCTTTGGAGAAAGTAGTAGGTGCTTCTAGGTTTTTGATTTAGTCTAGTAGACCTGTTGCCTTGACGTTACATTTCAACAGTCGTGACCCATTCAAGTCAAGGATGTGACGGTATTGTTCACACCACAGTAAATGTTTCTTAATCTTAACCATCTCTGGAGCACTGCAATTACAGTGATGTCAGGCTTCAAATGGGAAATCATTGTCTGTTTTCACTGTATTAAAAGTGGTTTTGTTAGTACGTACATCGATTTTAAGGCACTGCATGCCTCTAAGTTTCAAACATGTTTTCCCTAGGCAGCACTGAGCTACCTTTTATATCTGCTCCCACATGGCTACTCACTTAAGACTCTCCAAATCAGTTTGCTGAGCTGCTCAGCAAACTGATTCCTTTGGGTTGCAACCATAGAGAAACCTCTTTGAAGGTGACGATGCTTGCATAACCATCTCGGGACTAGATGGTTCTGTTTACTGAAAATATTGATCCGCTTGGACTATCATTGTCACATACAGTATAACTGCTTTTTGGTCTGTTGGACTCAAAACTATTAAAAGATCCTCTGAATGGTTAAAGATGTGAGCATTAGGTAATAACCAGTTAAGTAGTGTTTCTATGAAACTGGAAATAAAAATTCCTTGTTTTGTAGTTTATACTCGGGAGACTACCATAATATGTTCAAATGGACAAGTGATGGGCACAAACAACTAACCCACTGCCAAGTGCCCATACATTGTCCATATATTGCCTTTAGTTAGACCTCACAGTAGCATATTTAAAATTCTAATTAGATTATATGTTGGTGATGTTTCAGGCATGCACATGGACCTCTGTGAAATGTACTATTTCCACTTTGGATAATTGTTAGCTGAAGTCATCATCAAATCTGCCCTTCCTCACTCACCCAATTCACCAAAGATGGAAACTGTTTAGCCAAGGGTTTCATTTTTTCCCCCTTTTTAGGCAAAGGTTGGGCTGGCTGGGTGGCTGTAAGCGGGAAGGGATAAAGTGACTACAGACGTCTGTCATCACATCAGATTGAGGAAATGGATGAGAAAACCTATTAGGAGAAACATCTTGCAACAGGGAGTTCATTGTGAATGTTATAACTGCTTCAAATATATGGGCTAAAAAAATTGATAAAAGCATCACAATAAAATGAAAAGCAATTGTGAGTCCAATAAACAGAAAAAAAAAAAACTTTTCCTTACGGTAACAGCCCACCAACAGGCAGCAGATGAAACAAAGGAAATATGAATTGCCCAGAGAGAAGGGAGAGCATACACATGGTTCAGTTGTACAGGCAGTTTAATTTTGTAACAGGGCACATGCCTGATGGCTGTATCCACAAACAAAGCTGCGGCATACATGATCCATGGTCCCTCTTTACAAATATCAAACAAGCATGTCCTCCATGCTGTAGCTCTGCTCTCGGTGGCTATTACGAGCTGCCTCATCTTTGCTTCATGGTTACCAACTTGTAAAAAGCCTGGCTTTTCGCCCCTACAATCCTCTGTCTCACCAGTGTGACCTCCTCCTGTGTCCTCTGTCTACTTTGTCTTGTCTCCAGCCACTTTGGAGGCTGGCTCCTGACCTCACATTAGACTCTGAAGAGGAAAGGTAGCAGCCTGCTAATGCACCAGCTCTGTCCAAATGCTCCGTGTGGGCTAAGTGCACAGAGACTGTCTACCTCCCTCATGGGTTTACAGCACTTAAGAGCTGCCAAACCTGCTCCTGTGTTGCTGCTGTGTTTTAAGGCCTACAGGGAGACCAGCTGGGATACCAAACTCTATAAGAGAACAAACTGCTTCAGGAGTAGGACTTTAACACTCTTAACAGCGATGCTTTTGACATTAAATCAGCTCAGCTCATCCTGTTCTGACTGCAAAGAATACCTGTTGTTCAAATAGCTTGCCGTAAACAGTTCTATGTGATTTGTTATGAGAGGCAGAGGGGTACTTCATCGTGTTGTAGCACTACATGGTGACGTGCACAGATTGAAAGGAGCATGGGCAAAATTCTTCAAAAAATAGGGCAACATCTGAACTGTTTTCATGGCTCAGTTGGCCAAGGGTCCTACTATGTTTGCAAT
>OMKZ01055050.1:3018-24591 GCA_900302535.1 Neoniphon sammara | reverse complement strand
ATAAAGCACACACACTCACACACACACACACACACACAAACACACACACACACACACACACACACACACACACACACACACACACACACCTATTAAACCCTCAGGTGGGAAGCTCCCGAGGGCAAAATGCTTGCAGACTCACCTGCACCATTGTTCCCTCTGCTCTTCCTGTGTGAGGACCCAGTGTTGTTTGAATACAATGGGGTCAAGGAAATCACAGCACCTGTCAGACAGACACTCCATCATTGTGACAGAAAGAGCAGTGACAACAAACGCTGCGAACTCTGGGCTCACTACCATCGCTATGTTGTTATTGACTCAGTGCCATTAAATGGAGCCTTTACAGATTCATATTTATGAGCTATATTGCAGAATAAAAATCCTTAATAAGTTGTGTTTTGGTCTCTCTAATAAAACATTTTTTACTTTATATCTACATTGGAATGTGTTTGCATATTTGGTGTGCTATGTGTGTTTGCTCGACTTGTCTATAGATAAAAAAAAATAATAAATAAATAAATTCCCAGTATAAGTACTGTCCTGTACTCTTTGAGTAAATTGGACAGATATTTTGGACTTTAAAACACAATTTAATTCAATATTAAGTTGGCTGTACAATTTGACTAAATTGAATTAGCAGCCAGTTACTTATTGCATATGATTCATTTTAACTCATAATACCCAGTCCTTATCCTTAACTAATTTGAGGCACTGTCTGTTGATCATGACGGCTATTTAATAAAAAAAAATGCCTTGCTTACTGTTTTTTCACTTTCAATCTCTATCTCTCTCCCAGCAACCAAGTTCAGGACGGTTTTCTCTGTCAGCATAAAGACTTGAAGTCTACACTGGTCAGTAGCCTAGCTCCCTCAAAGTGAAAAACATAAACTTCAGATCATTGAAGGGAATCATGTCATGTAACAAACTAAACCAGATGTTAACCAAAATAGTTTTAATCTAAATGTTTGCAAAATATATTTTAATTGTCAACAGTTATACTAAATAGTCCACTTCCCACCTTCTGCATGACCAGTCTACAGTTTCATTTGTTCTGCTGGATGACAGGAAGTCACTGAAAGAGGAGAAGCTATCACAAACCAATATGTGTTAAAGAGCGCACAGGACACGTAACTGATATTGCTAAATTGATATTGGCATCCACAACAGAAATTGACATATGATGCTGCGCCTTCCACTAAGTAATAGTAAGCCATAGTATTCACTCCTTAATCTCCCGGTGGACTTCACAGAGTCAGCCAGGTATGTTAGATTGACATAAAACAAAAGGTAACAGTGTGCAGCTGAATGTCTTCCAGACATGTGGCCCCGATGGGAGAGGTCTATCTGAAGTGCCAGAGTTGGGGATTAAGGAAGGAACTCACTCTGGGAATGTCAGCTTTGTCAGACAATGCAATCCCATCATCACTGCTACCACCACCGCCCTCATTAAACTTTTATCACGCTCCCTACAAAACAGAGGCATTTAATCCATCTATTGCAACCTCATGTTTACATGTTTTGGGAGACGATTATCATGTTTCATGCACAGCTATCAAATCATATTAGTGTTAGTCTACACTGAGTACAGTGTCAGCTGTAGCTTCATGACTTTTTCTCAACCTCTTCAACTTTGCTGCTTCTGTGGGTGGGTTTGTCATTGCTGCGCAATCAAGCTTTGTTCAAACCTGCAGAAATTCCAGTGGACATCCCAAGTTTTTCAAAGATACCAAAAGTATCCTGCTGAATCATGGAGAAATATGTATAAAATGATGCATGAGAGACATCTAGATATTTTCTATTTGATGTAATGCTGCAGCCATAAAACAATGGTGTCTCAACTTTGAATATTTCACTTTCAGTGTAAGTTTAAGGAAAATGGAGTTTGAGGGCTTAATAAGCACAGGCATTATCCAAATCTCATTTGCCACTGCACCTGCATGCTAAAAAATGACAATAGAATGACGTCACTCTTTCCTCCTCTAATGCCAGTATGCCTCTTTTCTTAGTAATGGGTGTACCCCAGCAAGGTCAGCTGACAACACGTCCTGATAAAAGACTGTAATAACACCAGTGTTACCTTATCTGCAGTCGGCCTCTCTGTACCCCTCTGTCAATCACTCTGCTGGGCCAGCCTTCTCAAGTTGCATGAGCTATGATTAGTAATTTCTACCATTATTTATCCTTTTTGCATAATTCATGCCCTGTGTTCTTTTTGACTGTCCCGTGGGGAGAACACGAGAGGGGAATCCCGCCCTGCTCTGACAAAACACAGAGGGCTTGTCTTCTGGTGGGAGTGAAAAAAAAATAATGTTGCATTTTTAATTATCCGACCATTGGCTGATTTATAATTGATGAGAGGATGATAGTAGGTGCAAGCTTGCCCCTCTCCCATCAAGGGAATGAAATGGTGTGGAAAGTGTCGGGTCATTAGGCTGTTAGGGATAGGGTCCTCTCCCAGCCCAGAGTCCAAGTATGACAAAGCCACGGAGAGGAGATCCCACACAGCGGCCAAAGTGGAGCAAGCGTTTTCTCTTCCTTTGGTTGAGTCCTCTATTGTCCCTCTGTGTAGTTCTGCTGAGTGACGGTGAGGTTTGTCACTGGAGAAGCCTGCTCCGGTTCACTGTGGATAGGGCTGGTTAACATGACAATATGTTTTGGTAAAATAAGAGAGTGGGATCGGTGTGTGAGCGAAATGCCCTGCAACCTCAACACACATCATGAATTAGCCCACTGTGTATTTTCACTAAATGATATCATTTATGCAGCATGTGCAGAACACTTTCGGATAACTGCCACCGATGAATATGATTGGAGTGAAGAGCTGTGGATGACAATATTAAAATTCGCCCTGCGTTTGAGGAAAATGGGTTATGGGGAGGCAGTTTAGAAGCGGTTATGTTTCCCTCTAAGTAATTCTTAATCACTGTGTTTTCATCTCCAGGCAAGGCGGTAATGACCGATTCTGAGTGACTGACCATGGGAATGGGCACAGCTTAAATCCCCTTCATCTCGGTCACTGTGTGTGCCCAAGTCTGATTCCCAAAGTCTCTCACACACACACACACACACACACGCACACATGCACACACGCTCAGGGTTACAGAGTTGAGTCTGCTTTATGGTGTAGCCACCCTTTGATTCACCGCTCAATGAAACTTGTGACTGTTTTAATTAAGGGGAAAATACACTGACAGTGTAGCACGCGGAAATCCACCGCCATGCACATAAAGGGCACTAATGCTTTTCTTCCTGTCGACGCAAGGCTGGCCCCCTTTTGTCAGACTGACCATTCACTTCTCATTCATTTTCTTCCCCTCTCTTTTCTGTTCTTAAGTATGGCATCGCATGAGGCCTGTGGCTAATGACATGAAAAACATATTCGCGCGGGGCCTCGCCAGGTGAGAGAGAGCTTCTTGTGACCTGCTGGGACTGACTTTTTGTAAATACACACACATTTCTTCCTTCGTTGTCAGTCATATTTGTGACAGTAGAGCTGCTATCTCTGACCATCAGGACAGGGAATCCTCTTTGACTGCCAAAGGAACAATAGGATATACTTCACCCTCTTCTGTTGTTTGCTGTGCCTCGGGGCAGGAAGTGTTAACCCCTGCAATCCCACAGGACACTGGTTCATATATGAACTATAATAATTTGTCATATTCTCTAAGATATAAGGAGAATTTGACACTTTCTTCATGACTTTAAGGTGCACCCTGTATTTCAACTGTTCACTCCATGGATGACATATTTAAACTAACTAATGGGAAAGAATGCTTTGTGGTCATCAACCAATATCTAAAACAGCTGACAGCTGTCTGTGGGTTCCCATGTTAGTCACAGAGGTGCAGCTCTTTGTTATTGTGGTATTTTGACAGATGTTTCACAGAGGTTTGTGTATGCTGGTGTGTGACAAGTCATCTCTTCCTCTGGGGATCAATGTCTGTCCTGTTCTCTGGCCGATCAGATGTTTATCTCCTGGTGATCAATCAAACAGCGCTGACAGCAGATGTGGATTAGTGTTACCAGCCCCACTGCTGCCGAGTGCTGATGACTGGGCCTCTTCAGAGTGTTTACAAAGGGATGGTAACAAAAATTAAAAGTTGAAATACATGTATGATTTTAATATTGAAAACATACAGAGTATTATATCTAAAACATTTTACATGCAAAAGTGGCAATAAATTGTTTACATGCTGTGTAAATGAATAAAGCTATTACTGTTACAGCATGCTTTATTTCTAGCAATAAATTTATTCATGTAAATAATATCAGTCAGTCAGTATTATTATTATAATATGTGAATATATGAATATGTGCTGTATTTCATAAATTCGCCATGAGCAACATCTGTGAATTAATCTATGGTAAATACATTTTTACATTCAACTGTAGATTTTAATCCACTAATAATAAAACAAAAACCTTTATGCAGTGAAAGCAGTATGCCACAGGGATTCAATAGCTGAAGCTTTCATTCACATAGAGACTTGAAATGACCTCAAGTGTTTTGATAACAGATGGGATTCTATCACGGCAGTTCACTTGCAGAAAAAATAGCCATTTAACATGGGCCTACTATCCCCAGACCAAAATAAAACCCCTACAGTGTAAATGGCCTCTCTCAACGCTAAAATAAATGATTGATGATGACTGCTTACTCACAGCAAATGGGTCTAAGTCAGGATTTTCATTCTTAATGCAGGTGTCAGTAATCCTCCTTTGCCTCTTCAAGTGATGTTTTTAGCCTGAGGAAATGCTTGACCAGATTCCTCCTTTACTGCGTAGAAACAGTGTAATCTCTCAATCCTTGACACAGCAAATAAACACTGCACAGAAAGAGAGCCGGGCAACTTTATCTCTTACTTCCTTCTACATTGTCTCTTTGACAAGTTTCGGGGGAACCTCGCTGAGTAGAGAAAAGAGGAGACATATTTCTTGGGTAACAAGCCCAAGGGGGCTGTGGCGGTAGATTGAAGGTTAAGTGCATGTACTAACACTCACAAAAAGGAACTTATAACCTTAGGATATAATGACATTGCATACACTTTCCTTTGGCCTTCCATTTAGACATCATCTCTTCCTAAAGAAAACAAAACTGCCATCCTATTCTCTTTTGCTGGATGGGAAATTAAGGGAAATAATTTAGAAAACTTACAACTGTCAATGCAATAACTTCCCATTAACACAATAAACAATTAATGTGATTTGCAGCTAATAACAGTGATAATGAAACAATTCTCTAAATAAGTTAATAAATATCATCCCCTGTCAATGATTTTTTCTTTTTTTTTTGCAGGGAGTGGGGTAGAATAAAATAATAATACATACAAGAAAAAGAAGGGAAATAGTTCTGAATTTTAATATTGGGTGAATATAAATATAATTGAGTAAAATATTATGTCAGAATCTCTCAAATACTGATAGTGTTACTCTATTATTAGCTTCTAAAATACATTTTTTGCTCAGGCATCTGACCAATTTAGGTAAATGACCAACTAAATATGTTGGTTTTCCTGCTGTCCTTCAAACTACTACCATCACAGCTTTAAATACTATCATACAAATTAATAAATTCTGAGATGTAATTTTTACTTATATTTCTTTGATACATTTAGATGACATGAGGCCAAAGAAGCTTTCTAAATACTGTCTGTGTTACCACAGCTGTGATAATTAACACATTTTCTGAATTTAGAATTTCAAGATTCTATCTGAATTCACAGTAGTTGTGACACACTGAGCTTTAAAACTCTCAACTACAACTGAGGTTTTTGGAGATTCAAAATTTCATACTTTAAATCAAGGATCTAAAGATGTTGTTTTCACACATCGCACATACACCACAAAGGTGTTAATAAGCACTTCAAAAGTAGGTTTATGTTAACTTTGCAAAGAGATTCTGACCCATTTATCATCATATTCATCCGTCCATTTCGTAGCCACCTATGCAGGATTACTGTGGCGATGGGGCAAACAGAGTGGCCTAGCAGCTTCCTCCAGCTCCGCCTGGACAAGTAATCCCTCTAGCATGTCCTATAAGTCTGGCTTGGGGTCTCCTTCCAGTTGGCCACTCCTAGTACACTTCTAAAGGGAGGCACGTAGGGGGTAACCTTACTAGGTACCTGATAAACTTCAGTTAGCTCCTCTCATGACTATAGGTGAAGCCTGGACTGAAGGTCACCCAATATATCAAAAGCTTTCCTCTGTGGTTCAGATCATACTCTTCACTACCATGGTCTGATCCAGTGTCTGCAATACTGCACCTAACCACCAATTTCCCAATCCCTTTTACCCTCACTCAAGAATAGAACAGTTTCTCACCCCTCACGTGAATGGGACAGCATTTTTAATTTTCAAGGAAAGAACTTTGGCCTCAGACTTGGATGACTCTTATTTTGCCCATATCACACCAAGCTATACAGTAAATTGTTCAAGTGTATATCAGATCCAATAATAATGACAAACTGGACAATGAAAAAACAGACAAATTCGTCCACTGGACATATGTAGCAAACCCTCACTATACATTTGAGTTTACCTGGTCTTCCTGCCAGCATCCCCTGCTATCTGATCCAGCATGAGATGGTGATCATTGACAGCTCAGCTCTAATCATCCAGTGTCCAAAACCTCAGGATGAAGAATAAAACAACTGCAAACTCAATCATCAAACTTTGGCCGAAGGAGCTCTGGTGCACCATGTGCACTTTGACCTTCCTTGAAGTTGAACATGATGTTTGTTATAGACCGCAGATGTCCAGTAATAACATATTGCTTGGGTTCAGATCATGAAGGCGAATCCTCCGTATTGTGCCCCTTCAGGTTTCCCAGGTGCCAATGTGAGCGCTGTAGTGTCCTAGGACTATGGACTCAGTAGGTGGAAACTTGTACAGCACCTGACTCATCATCACCAACAAGACCTGGTACACCAAAGTGCTATTACTTGCATGCATGCAAACAACTTTCTTCTCCACAACTCATGGTCACTTTGAGGCGATCCTCTTCTCCACCTGGACACACTACAACTGTGCAGCAGCAGTCACAGACTCGAGTGTTCACACACTCCCAGGACCTCTCACCCAAGACAACTCCTGGGTACAACAGAGACTGGGTACAACAGAGACCCCTGTTTGGTTCCAGACCCAACACTACGTGAATGTAAGCATAACTATATTTAATTGGTAGTGATCGGCACCTCTCAAACCCCTGCACCAGATCAGGCTCCTTCCCCCTGAGACAGTTTACATTCCATGTGCCAAGAGTTTCCACTGCCAAGGTCTGCAGCACCCAGGTCTGCTCTACCCCTGACCTTTGCCTGACAGTCACTGCACCCTGTCCTTGCACTTTACTGTGTGGCTGGTGAGCCGACAAGGCTTAGTGCTCAGCTGCTTATCGTTTTAGCATTTGGTTTCAATTCAACCTCTCAGATTCTACTTTTACACCACTGAGCCATAAAAGTCCTATCTATCTATCTATCTATCTATCTATCTATCTATCTATCTATCTATCTGTCTATCTATCTATCTATCTATCTATCTATCTATCTATCTTATTGCATTGATAAGAAAATAACTATCTTAACAGTTTTACACCATTAGCTGCATTTTTTAAAATTACATTAATTACATTAATTTGGAGTTGAGCATGAATATTTCTTTCTTTCTTTCTTTCTTTTTCTGATATCCAGGGGGCAGT
Source organism: Neoniphon sammara (assembly GCA_900302535.1). NCBI lineage: Eukaryota > Metazoa > Chordata > Actinopteri > Holocentriformes > Holocentridae > Neoniphon > Neoniphon sammara. The sequence continues at coordinate 16,898 of OMKZ01055050.1, read as the reverse complement.
ATTGCCTGTTCATAATCTAAAATTGACTGACAATATTAACCTTGTCTTGATGCTGTTTAAGGAGTTAGTGAGGTACAACACAATACTAAGATATTTCCTATATGCAACAGTTTTTCACATGACAGTTTAAAGAAACACAAAGGAAACAGGTGTGTAAAAGAGCTTGAGAAACTTTCACTTTGTGTATTTCACATTTTATGTATAACCTAAAAAAATGAGATTGTTTACCAGTGGTACTAGGTAAACAGATTGGAGTTCAACAGACAGAGCAAAAAGCGGGTCTGATAAAGACACAACAGTTCCTGAAGCCCAGGATCAGCAGCACTAATGGGATTAGACCTGCCTTACACACACTAAACACCAGGCTCCAAAGCTGTGAGTGATGGCAAAGCATAAAACCTCAGGAGCAACACAGCAACTTCCATTCAAAGTGAGAGGAGTTCATCATTATGACAAAATATAATCATAATGATTCATAGCAATACATGATAATCATTAAATTACTTGTAGGCACAGTGCAGAAATCCCTCCTTTGCTGAAGGTACTTTTTTGATCTTCCATTTCTCTCCCACCCCTAAGGGGCAGCAGAGGCCTGCACTAACCAGAGAGCTGGTCTGTCTTTGGGCTCTCACTCTCAGCTGGGACCCTCTCACTTCCAGGACCATGATACAACGGTAAGGAACAAAGACCAAAATTCAACAAGCATATCAGCCAATAATCGTAATCGTATATACAAATTTGCAGCTTCATTGCATAGATATGTTTGTATAGTTTGCACTTGTAAAATTCTATTTGTTGATTAGCTGCATTGTGCATTGAGGTGTTGGGAAAAGAAAATAACATTTTTAAGGCTAAAACAAAGCTAAGTCTGTCTCATTCTTTCTATTCCTCTTTCTCACTCTCTCTTAAGTTCCCTCTTTCTCTCTGTCTCGTGCACACACACGGTCATACACGCACAGCTCTTTTTTCTTCTTTCAGCAAACAGGTTGATATGGTGAGACAAAGTTACTGGGTGGGCTCCTCTGCAGCAGTGGAGGGCCCTCAGTTCAAGGCTATCAAGTGAAGTGTTCTCCATAAAAAAAAAAAAAAAAAAAAAAAAAATGATATGAGCCAAAAGTTTGGTGATAAGTGAAAATCGTGGTTGGGCAGCTCCTTGGGTTGTGGCTGTGGGATGCGACACAGTTTAATAAAGAGAGCAGGTCTGCAAAGGCAGAGGGTGACGGCGAGGTTAGCTGGAGGGCCAGACAGCGCTAGATGAAAGTGGGAACTCTCTCCCACAGCTGTCAGCAGTTTTTAATGTGAACTTTGCAATTGATTGGCAGAGCCGGCCAGGTTCTACCACCAAACTTTTCCAGTTTGGTGGCTTCTAGTTTCTGGGGTGTCGGATGAATGCTGTGGTATGAAGAGTCCAGTATCAGGTGTCATCTTTAGAATATACTTAGACTGGATATAGTGCGTATAAAAGTGGAGTTATATCACAAAAATCTATGACATTATCATCCTTTAATTTTGGATGAATATTCATTGAGCCATGTATTCCACCTTTTTGTGGATGAAAAATTAAAATGGTTTCACTTTAGTAAAAGAGCAGAGAGGATAATGTAATTCTCTTTAATGGAGGCTCCAAACGTATTGACAGCCTAATCTATTTAAATCCACATAAAGTGCCTGAAAACAGCATCAATATTTATCTCAGATATGTACGAGTGAGGTTCCATGTAGAATACAGTAATCTTTAGCCTTTACACAGCACCATAATTGAATCAAGTCATGATCTTTCATCCCTGTAGTTATTTTAAGACATGAATGACACAACAAAAATTGAAATACACCCCCTCCCCTTTCCCATTTCAACAAAAGGTCAGAAATTCAATCACCACTGCTGCTATTGCTATAATATTATATGTATGGGAAACAGTTACTGACCGCCAAATTCTTTGGCTGCCTGTGGTCATTTTGTCTTGCCTAAGAACAGAGGCGTCTCTTACTAGAGTTATCCATTAATCCCAGTAGACTATGAAAAGGGTATGAGTGTACAACACAACACACACTTCAGATTCTTAGCTCTTTGTTTAATTGCATTTTACTCATTTAAATCCCCCCAACAGCAGTAAATGTGCAGTATTCTGAACCATTACTCCTGTTCAACCACTCACATTTATTTTGATTATCTATTTCGATTTTCCCCATACTTGAAATTACTCTGTGTGGTTTCAGATTATTGTAGTTGATAGAACTGGGACCTTTGATAGATAATGGATACAAATTACTTAAGAGTTTGCCTACATGTTTTTAAAACCTCTGTGGTTTATTTTCCCTCCTGGATTGACAAGGATCATGCCATGGCTTTGATTCAAACACTATGTGGAGTATTTCCACAAGAGGAAATCAGTTATGCATTGTGAAGTGTGCAATATATTTATATTGTGTAGATAGTTACAGATATACAGCAGATATGGGGAATGTTTTTTTTCCTTGGCCAGTGGTTGGATCTGTTTAGAGAGAAGCACACACAATAATCTCTACTTCTTCTTAGGCAGTAAAATGTTTATACTGTACATATGGAAGATAAATTGCATGGAAATTTGTAAAAGCACAGCATAGCAAAACACCAAAAATGTCCAACCATATATGACTGCATCACTGACACATTTTTTTTACATCATGTAGCCTTATTCAGCCTCACATTCCTATGTAGCTAATCCTGCCAGCTCATAATAGCATCATCATTTGATGTTAAATAAAATGTAACACTAGTCAACTGCCAGTAAGTACGAAAAAAGGAACTATGAGTAAGTATGAGATAATGAAAGCAAAAATGTGGGCACAAGGTTGACAGCATGATTCAGAGCATGGGAGAGTGGGAGAGGAAAATGTGGAGGGCGAAATGTAGGTGAGGGAGGCAAAGGGAGGAAGTGGAGTTGAGTTGAAGTAAGCAGCCTCATTAATGCACTGTCACAGCTTTCATTAGCCTTCAGGAACAAGACACATCCCTATAAATCACAAAGAAAGAGTTGTAAAAAAAAAAAAAATTATAACAAACTACCCAAGAGACAATCAACAGATTAGACAAAACGACAGGCTTAACCTCTATCCCCAGGTCAGTGTCTGTGGGTGTTTGAGTGTGTGTGTGTGTCTGTGTGTGTGTGTGTGTGTGTGTGTTTACCAGATGAATCCTCCCAGTTGCAGTGAGTTAGCTTGTGTCTGAAACGCAGGAGCAGAGTCAGTAAATTCATGAAAAACTTCAGAGCAGCCTGTAACAGAGGAGAACAGACAAACTGAACCAGAATTTTACAATTTATTTTTCACTCTCTAGACACAACCGTACAAAAATACATAACAGTTAGTGTTTATGTTCAAAAAGACTGTTCATTTTACTTACAGATTAAAAAAAACAATGCACAACATCATTAATTAGCAGAATCCTCTCTCCCTTCATAAAGAGTTGACAGTTTGGAAAATATTATTTGAAGTTAGAGACTGCAGATAAATGAAAGCACAAAACAACTATCTTGCAAAATGTTTCCCATGAATTTTGCAATATTTCAAAATTTTTGCTGCTGTTTTGTAGAGACATTGGAAATTGGAAACACATTGTTTTCCTGTTGCGAAGAAGTGAAGAATGTCCCCTATAGTGATATTTTTGCCTGTGTGCTTGCTGTTTCTTGCAGCAGGCATTTTTAAACCCTTGCATCTATTACCTTTCACCGGGTAAATACCTAATGCTGGAAACATTTGTCAATGTATGCGGCTGGCTGAACAGAATAGATTATTAGGAAGTGAGGGGAAAACACACTGCTTCTCCAAACAGCAGAAGGCTAGCCATACAAAGTATGTTTCACTACCTCAGAAATCCATAAAGAAAGAAGAAGAAACTTCTTGCACTTATTAAAAACAGCAGCACTGGTCACTAACAAACACACATTCTAATTCACATGGAGCAACAAGAATATTATACATAAATTAATTTAAGAAATGTGGACCTCCAGTATATTAGTCAAATAGACTACAGCAAATTATTTTGCTTTCCTGCTTTTAACAAACAGATTAATCATGTACTGTTTTTCAGAGAGTAAAACATGTACATGGAGAGAAAATAAAAAAGAATAAGCACATTTGAAATCATAGATATTTGGCAAGAGGTTGTGTGCATGTGTGTGAGAGAGGTGCGTGTCTGTATGTTTGTGTAAAATGTGCAAATGCTAAGCTTTGTGTACAGACACATATGATATGACACACTGTGGTGTTTAGATCAAGTCTGATAGCCTGAAAGCTGGTGCACTGCTTGTCATTTACTCAAATAGAAACAATAGGTCAGCACAGTGGAAAAACATGAGTGTGCAAACATTCATAGTAAATTATTGAACGAGTATGCAAATACAAATTACTAAATACAGTGCGGGCTTGGAAACTGAATTGGAAAATTTGCAGTACAGTTGAGGCATTTTTGAAAACTATTAAACAAAATCAAGCAAATTTCAAATGACTTCCCTATTTATAATATATATTACAAAAGTAACTCTGAATTGCTATTATTCACTTCCCTTGTGTCAATAATCTGAGAAGTAGTGTGAAGTATTACTAGTGTGAACATAAATTAAAAGTATGTACAAATACAGTATTATATGTTTAATTCAAGAAGCCAAGTTATTTCTGTACAATCCTTTAGGAAGAAGACACTTTAGCAGGCAAATACTGAAATAAATATAAATACTGAAAATGCATATGGCCACATAATAAATTCTGAGTAATTCCATAGTAAATAATGCTCACTGCACTGAGGATATAATCAGTAAGTCAGTTACTTACAGATACTTACAGATACATTTAAACTTTACTGAAACAGACAACAAAGAGCAATACAAGACAGTGTGGCGTTCTTTGTGGACTGAAACACTTTTAAACAAGCTATGTAGACAATGTCTCTGCCACTGGCAACACTAGGCTACACACAACTAAAATGACCATGGTAGTCATAAAGAAAAGCTAAACACATCAGTAGCATACTGGCCTCCTGTTGGGTCCTGTGGCCAGTGTTGTGCAAACAGCAGAAAGTTGCAGCGTGTGAAGGGTAATGGGACATCCAACGCCAGGGGACAGCAGGCGGCAGAGTCACACACCGCTGCCGAAAGAAAGATGAAGTAATCTCAGGAAACAAGTAGACACACTCCACTTCGAATTTCGCCCCAAACAAGATTAAAGTGACATTATTCTATGAGAGTGTGGCAAGAGTATTAATCTTACACATAGAGGCAGAGGCTAGACAAACACGGGTTGGCTGCAGGAGTATGGCAGCACATTCTTTATTTTGTCACAATATGGTGGAGTCCAGAAGTAGCCAAGAGAGCAATATCATCTTATTTTGTAAAGTACTGATAGGACCGTTACCCCTTTTAACAATTTTGATTGTGTCCCTATTATATTTATCCTACACAATTGAAGTATTATGATTTTTTTTTTCTGTGCACTTATGTATCATAGTGTTCGAATTGACAAAGGATTTGTTCTTTAGTCTGAGTTGATTTTGTCTCTGGAAAGATAGGTGCATTATGGGTAAATTTTTGAGCATAGAAATACATTGACCAGCTTCAAGTCAGGATGATGTGAACCACTGATTGATGTGTATGTTAAGGTGCTGATGCATTTTATTGACACATTGCAGCCCATACAGGCTCACACGCAACAATACAGTATGAGTTTGGGTCTGAGACATCTGTCCAAGCCATTTAAGATCTCGGCAACATTGAATCCATTGAATAAGCGTAACATTGAGGTTTTGTTTAGAACCTGTTGCATAAATAATCCATCCCCGGTCCCTAAAACCCCACTGAGAAAGACAGAGCTTTAATGAGTGGGGTTTAAGCCCCTCCACCCATCTACTCTTCCACCCGCAGTTCGGGCTCCTAATGAGCCATCATCATGCAAAACTGCCAGCTTGATACACATTAATTGGATTTTCACTTTTTCACCAATTAATTGACCAGCATTGTCATGTTGGCCAGCCTCCGAGGGCTTCTAAGAAAATGGGGAAGCTTCCCCTTTTTACTCTCACTGACTCTAATGGCCACTGACTGGAGAGGGAAAGCATTTTTTTTTCTTTTCTTCTTTACTACCGAGATCAGCTATCTCATTATAGGCTTATGACATTTGTTGGAGCCAATCCCTTTGTAGAGAGAAAACAGTTTGTGTGCTGCTCAGTTGAAGCCTTTACAGTTTGTTAACCTGCCTCTGCTAGTGCCAGGGCCCCCGGGGGGAAGCCTGATGTGCACTGAGTGACTCAGATTCCTTGCACCCTAGAGGACAGACCACAGGGTGAGGGAGAGCAATCCCACGCAGCCTTGTTCAACAAGCACCAAAACAAGGAACGAATACAGCCATGGCATTTCACAACGGTTATTTGATATGTTGACACATCAGTGGTGTTTCGAATCCTGCCAGGGGGATTTTTGTTCACATCAATCCTCGCAATGGAAATCCACTTGCGAGAGGTGCAGCAGAACTAATATTTTATTCTCCATGGATTCTTTCATCTAAAAAAAAAAAAGGGCTGAAAGTAAATGATCTACACAAAACTTATTTTTGGAGGGCCGCTCCTAGTTAGCATCTTGAGTTTGTGTCATGACTTTGTTTAAACATTAACAAAGTCTAAAGCTGTTTACAGTTGGCTCCATGGGGATGACAAGGATAGTAGCAACAACAGGACATATACTTATCACTTTGGCAGTACGGGCGCATTCTTAATAATAATAGATTGACTGATTAATTTAAAATTTGAATGTGAGTAAAACCGAAATACAAAGAACCAGTGTTAGCGTCAGATATAAGTGGACATGATGGAACTTCATTACACTTTCTATTTAAATAGACCATCCTACTTTCCTGAACTGAACGCTGTTTTATGGTTATCCCATTTGAAGCCATTTCCCCCTATGACAACTGTTCACCCACTGTCCGTCTGGGTAACTGACAGCGATACCAGCTTTGTGATCCAACCCGCCCTGCTTGTGACCCAGACAGAGTAAAGTCACTGAGGTGAGTAACGAACACCAGGCCAGGGCCCGCTATTAATTGGACGAAAGTGTTGCCATAAAGAGGACATGTTGAGGTTGACCACAGTTTAACCATACCATACTCATTATGACCACAGAGCTTTGCTTCACCGGCTGTTGAGCAGCTTCAAGTCAGGATGATGTGAATACATTGTTTATTTATATAAACATGAATTGTGCTGTAATTGCATTTGCAAACATTACATTACATTAACACGAAAGAACAAAGGATGTTCCGCCGGGACAAATAAGCGTAATAAACCCAATTTTGGTGAAATGGTTTTACCTAATTATTCTACTCAAAAATTAATGGAAAAAGTAACATATCCTCTGACAATGATAATTACCAGTGTAGACAGGTTACAGAATGTGTAAACTTTTTTTTTCCATCATTACTTTTCAGAGAACAGTGAGTATTATTGATCCTCCACTTCGGTTTGACAATTATTGAATATAATAGTTTTGTAAAAGGGTGCAATTTGATGTTGTGAGCATGCACTCAATCTGAAAAGTAGAAACAATAGCTACAACAGCTCTCCAGGGTCAATAAAAAGACACTCTCTCAGCTACTCTTTTTAAAGGTAATGTTTCAGTAGATGAAAATAAACCATTCCCCTGAATCGATATCCTTCCAGTCAGAGAAGGTTGAAGGTTAGAGGTCAAACCTGGATGAAACCTGTGATTGGTTAATCAAGGTCAATAGCCTTAATTAATCGACTGAGGGTTAAAGAAGAGCGTTTTATAACACTTAACGCGTTAGTTTCCTTAATCATGGAGGATTCCATTATTTATGTAGGATTGTCCATTATGTCACATTGGAAAAAAAAATAGGCGTTTTAATGCCATCAACATGTAATCAAGCAGAACTTCATTAATTCACATAATTAATTGAGCAGGCTTTGCTGTGTTCCTATTGCTACCTTTACTTTCTGGTCGGACGGACATGTTTCACCATTATTGTTGTCCTATCCCTCTAAGGGTTGTGAGTTAATCTGCATGACCCAGCACCTGTCACATACTAATAAACACAGAACTAATTGACTTTGTTGCCCCACTTATCAACTGCCTCACCAGTCAAAGCAACCTCAGAGATTTTTTGTTTGTTTACAGAAAGACTACCAGGTGTGAGTCTCATCAACCAAGAAAAATAATGTTTATTAAATTAATATGATATGATTATGGGGGCATTATACTGTAGAATGACATATCATTAAATACTGTTATGCCATATCAAAGAAAGAACACACTAAGGAAAGGAAATTAATTCAGATGTTTATCATTGTTATTTAAGTATGAACCAAGCTATAGATATTGCCTTGATGCAACATGAGGACCTCGTTATTGTTGAGTAATATTCATAGCCCCTTCTTAGAAAATGGGGTCTTCAACACAGTGTGGTGTCAAAGGTAATGAGCGGCAGCAAGCTAGAGAGATAGTGGCCTCTTCTGTCAATGGGCGTTCGAGCAACTGACAAAAGGGCATGAATACACTGGCAACAAAGAGCCATGACTGAAGTGCCCTGCTCAGCTACTGACACTGCAGCGGAGAGTATGTGCCAGTTATATACAGAGTAACCACATGTCACTATGTGTTCCCACTATGCACTGATCTCTCTCTCTCTCTCTCTCTCTCTCTCTCTCTTTTGCGGTCAGTATTTCCTTCTCTGTCTCTCTGTTGCTCCCTCTTGTTGTCTCTTCCCGTTACACACTCACGTGCACACACACACAGACACACTCGCATACACACACACACACACAAAGGCTGTTCAAAGTTTTTCCAGGGTATTTCTCGGTTAATTAACAGATTAGTGGTGTGGGGCGGCTCTGAAGTTCAGAGGTCAAGACTAAACCCTCTAACTGGGAGGATAATCAGTGGCAGGTGGGTCCACACTTCTCCTGTTGCCCCTCACAAACCCCTCCTCTCTTGACTTGACTTGTGGCAAAATAAGACCCCCACCCCACACACACAGCCTGTACCAGTGACCTTGACTCCAGCCACTCCTGATGCACCTGAAAGAATAAGTAACGGGGGTGAGACGGGGAAAGAACAATATCTTTAGGAGCATCTTGGTAGGAGAGGCCTGCATTGGATGAGTTCTGGAAATGTGCCATCCTTTTATACGCGCTGCCAGGACCCATATTTACAAAACTGACCAGTGGGATTCTCTGAACACATTTTCACTGAATGGAACGTAGACTATAGGACCATAGGCCTGGGGCGAGCGCTATAAAATAGAAATACAATAAGAGAGACGGGTGCAAAGAATGAGGGCTTGAGGTTTTTCTTTTTTTTCTTTTCTTTTTCTTTTTTTTTTTTTTTTTACCCCCGTCTCCATTCACTCCTCCCATATTTCATTCCAGGTTCTGCTTGGTGGAGATCTCCATTGTGAGCTTGTGAATGGGAGACTTTGGGAGTGTCTCTCCTTCTATTAATTAGGACTGGCCAGCGTTTCCGCTCCCCTGTGAGCCCCTTCATTATTATTTCTTCACATGCTTTTGCAAAAGTTAACCCCATTCCTTCACTGGCACTTCAAAGAGCCCTCGAAAAGATGCAGCTCCAGAAAGGATGGCCTGGATTTAAGTGTTAAATTTATAACATCCGATTCACTGTAATGATGATAAGAAGTGAAAGATTTGTTTTCTTAAAATTATATGTGTATTCTAAAAAAAAATAAATAAATAAATGAAATAAAAAAACAACCTCGGTCATTGCCTTTTTCAAATAAATATTCAAAATGCAAAATACAGAAATACACAAAACATGGATGGTGTTTTGAATGATGAACAAAATGATGCCCACAGATTTCAGAGAGCTCTCCGGACATTTCTTATTTATATGTATTGCTTCATGAGGTGCACGCACCTGTATTGAAATCACAAACTAAAATATACCTCCCCCACATCTGTAGTGAACATCAATGAGCAAACAAGTCCTGGGGTGCATTCTAACGCTGCCCAGCGGGCATCCATTTGTCGAGAAAAAAATCACTTTGCCTCATTAGCTACACACATTCTTAGTTTGTCACAATGCCTTTGCTTGAGTTCTGCTAACAGAGCTCCCCCCTCTCCTCTCTTTCTCTAGGTGGAGACTTCAGGGGCCAGAGGCACAGTTTGGGTGAGTGAGGCCTTTTCTTCCTACCCCTCTCCTCGCTGGTTTAAGGGTTGTAATTATCTTTTGCTGGGGGAGGCTGTAAATTGGATTAAAGTGGAGGGTCTCGGCTGAGTGGATCACCCCCCCAGCCCTCCACCTCCCCCACCATCTCCCCACTTGGTGGGCCACACGCTGATAAAGTGCGGAAAACCGGATTTGGATTCAGCCTCAGCATTCATGGCTTCCTGCTGGAAAAAATGAAATTTTCCGACAGAAGGGGCCAGTATGCCTGTGGTATCTGTCCGTGTGGCGTGTTTCATCTGGCCCCACTCTTCCAGAAACACCATTACCTACGTTATCAGTCTGCACCGACTCAGCCTGACTGGACTGGGAAGCCTGGCCAGCCACCGTCCATACAGCCTTTGACCATCTCAGTATCATAGTTCTCTTCAGTACTGAGAGGGGTCTGAATTTTATTATTATACTTAATTTTTGTGCTTTTATTGGCAATTATCTATTGAGGGTTTAGATTGCATATAAGTCTAAAAATACCCACAAGATATTAATATAAACCACACACTCAACACAACATTCTTGTATTTTTGTTATAGAATACATTGTGGATAAAACATTAGAGATTAGAGCGGAAATTTGGGCAGTGAAAGTCGACATTTTGGGGGAGTGGGGAAAGGATGAAAACTTTGGGGTGAGGTCGTTTTCCTGGTGATTGTAAAATTCTAATCCTGTCGAGGAATGTCTGCAGGTCTTTACGGATAGCTGGGATACTGGTGCGTGAAATGGCAAGTCTACCTTTCCAAATGATGTGAGCCCTGTTTTCACTGAAATCGCAAAAGCTTTTACAACTCATGGCAGGTGCAGCATTTGCATTGAATGGACTTGTCTCTGGAGATTGGTGCTTATGACTATATCTGAATCCTGCTTGATCAGAGAAACTTTGCTTCCATTTCGTTCAGCCTTTGCTAAAATGATGTATTCAGAAACACAGGTATATATTTATATATACAGTAGATCTTACATATTGACCTGTTGGAAGTTTATTTTGAAGTGGAAACAACTTGCCTTGATAATCTAGGGTCCAGAAATGATGCTTAATAATTTACATTTGACATGTTTAGGAAATTGTAATTACTCAGTGCCATAATGGCATTAGTGAAGTCACATTGCAGCCCAGACAAATATATAGCCCAAACACGTCTTGCAATTTATGTGTTTATCTGAACTAGAATATTATTGTGATGCATGCATAATGTATCATATTTCTTTAAGTTATAAAAATGACCAATGTTGCTTGCACAAGATAAACACATTCACAAGAGTTTAGAATTACTTGCAAAGCAAATTTTTGAATGGAGGAAGTTAAGTAGCATAAGGTTTTTCTCAAAGGTAATACCAAACTAGGTTGAGTGGTCCCTCTATTGCGGGTATAATGACCTGAAACCTGAAGAGCAATGAAAGAGAGTCAATTGAGGAGGGTTTTTCCATTCACATAAAATGTCAATGCATTTTCCAACAGACACTTGCAAGGGATCAGTGGACCCTCAAGTGTTCATGAAGAAAATAACCTTTCAATACTATGCAGGGATGCTACTCAACTGAGCCATTCCACCACCATAACACCTTTAATGATTTAACAAAATAGCTTTGGCATTTTAGGAAGATAGAAAAAAATGTATTACAATAACAGTGGTTCAGGAAAAAAACAAACAGAAAAAGCATCAGCAGTCTGTCTGGGTTTACTTATGCCTTCAAGCAAGCAACATGAAATGATCGAGCAAAGGCCACACACAGTGCAATCCAGTAAGCTATCTTGCTTCTTGGGTTTTAGTTACCAGCGTGGATGTGTTTTTCATAAGGCGCTAAAATAACAGAGCTACAGTTATCTGCAATGCTCTTCTTTTGATGTTTTCCCAGCCTCCCAGCCTGTGCTCTTTTCTCGCTCTCAGCCACTGAGATAAATGGGAGGGAGTGCTGGTGGTAGGAGATTCCTCAACACAGTGGGAGCTTAGGGCCGTCACTACGAGTGTTTGTCTAAGATATGGAGTGTTTGTAGTACTCCCCACTACTAATTCATTTATTATTACCTACTAGAAATATGGCCGGGAAAAAATGTGAGTTGCAGCTTTTATTTTTTTGTCATTGTACATCATGCCATGGATTCTCTATTGTTTGAATTATTGGAATTAGTAAGATAAATTAGAACCTGACTTTTTGGTACAAATCATTCAATCTCTTGCAGACTATGCTCATTAAATGTATTCAGGGATTAATTAAACACAGCTGGCTATACTCTGATACCCTTTACATTATTATCATAATGGCATGCAGTGCAATGAGTCAAACACTTTTCTAAAACATTTTGAAGCAAAAGTCCACACACATATATTTGATATTAAGTTTTAATAAAACAAAAACAAATAAAGCTGTATTAATAACAGCACATTCTTAAGCTTGACATTGTGTGGCAAGCCTCCTCTTTTCTTTGCACTGTTTACAAAATGGCTTTGCTAATCCAATAAAAGTCCATGTATGCTGCCCAAATTGCCATTTGAATAAAGAGAAAAGCGGATCACCCACGGATCCCACATATATAAACCGGATATGGGGCAGCAATTGAGGGCATTCTGTCTCTGTGTTTATTAGACAGTAGTCAGAACCCCCTTTCATCTTTAATTTCCTGCTGTGTCATCTGAAGACAAAGATCAAACAGTGGACAAAGTGGCGCTCCACGCTTCAAACTTCTCTGGGGAGAGTGAGGAACCCCCGCTGTTCACTCACCCTGACCCTATCTGTCCGCTTCCTCTTCACATAACCCTCCTCCGCAGGGTAGCCCTTGAAGGTACAACTTATCAAAGCTATTTCGCCAGAATGAGCCTGTTCACCCCCACATCGCTGATTAGTGATTGACTTGGGAACCACTTGCATACGAGTAACTTGATTGTGTCATTGACGGATACCACGTCACTCCCAAAGATTTAATGTTCCGTACAAGCAAGCTTGAATCTGTCGTGTTTACATTGTGCCCTTTAATCTGCTCATAATTCATATTTTTAGAGTACTTTTTCTTCTATATCTCCGTGGTGTTTACCCTTCAAAATGGCCATTCATACGTCTCCCTTCTCATCAGAAGACTTTGATAGCCAATCTGTGTGATCCATGTCAATCAAACATCTGTTCAGGATTTCGTCCACCGCTGCACCTGCTGACCTCCAAGTGACCTGCACAGTAAGCAGCGAGGTGGGAAAATACAGGAAGCAATTTACTCTCCCAAAGGTACCTTGGAAAGGGAGAACCAATCAGGGCTCTTCACAGAGCTGTCCATTTCTGATTAAATGCAGTCTAGACCTGGCTTCTTATGTTTGATTTTCTTTCTTTTTAACTGCACCCACAGTGTTACATAGGCAAAGGGGAGGTGAAATTTCTCCCTTCCAAATGGATTGCAATTTCCCCCCATTTAGCACCTGAAGGTAATTAGCTTGAAGAGATTGCAGAGTGAGAAACACGTTCATGGAACATTAACTCTCGCACATTCTCCAGTTGCAGGGAATTAATAGGAAAGATTAAAGTTTAAAGAGAGCAAATGCCATTAGCTCACAAACCCCCTCTCAGGGGCTGCAACCAACCCATGCTAAACCAATGCTGCCTTTAAAATGGTATTTTTTTTTTTTTGTTGAGTGGAAATATGTTGCTTCATGATAGTTTTCGTTGTGTTACATCCAAAGT
>OMKZ01055048.1:35561-46349 GCA_900302535.1 Neoniphon sammara | reverse complement strand
CTCGAAAACCGAGAGACGGTGAGAGGAAGAGAGAGAGAGAGAGAGAGAGAGAGAGAGAGAGAGAGAGAGAGAGAGAGAGAGAAAGAGAGAGAGAGAGAGAGCCCCCTCCCTCTCCCCGTGCATGTAGACGCTTTGACTGTTTCCAGATGTGTGTGTGTGTGTGTGCGTGTGTGTATGAGAGAGAGAGAGAGCGGGAGAGAGAAGAGAGAGGAACAGGAAGGAGGGAGGCTATATAGGCAAGAACAGGAGAACGAGCGGCTGGTATCCAGACACGATGATGATGATGGTGGTGGTGGTGGTGGTGATGATGATGATGATGATGATGATGGCAAAGGGTGTTTATGTGTATGGGGTGGGGGGTACACACACAAAAAAAGAAAAAGAAACTGCAGGCAGGAAAGGAGAGAAGGGAAAAAAGAGAAAGGGAGAAAGGTGGCCAAAACCCATAAGTTTGTGTGTGTGTATGTGTGAGAGAGAGAGAGAGAGAGAGAGAGAGAGATGGAATGGGGGATAATGAGTTATAGAGTTTGCAGGCTCAAGTCTCACATAGTCTGCGCTGTGATTTCTGCTGGATGGAGGAAGGAGCAGAGATTGGAGATGTGGTAGTTCGATCTGATTTGCCCAGTGTTCCCTTACTGCCATACATCTGGTCCGCTTCAGCCCCATTCTCTTATTTGGCTAAGGCCCTGTTTACGCAGACATAAAAGATCTGGTTCTTAACTTTTTTTATGACACGGCTCTGATCTTTTCATGGCTGTCTAAACAGGGAGAAACCGCAAGGAAGCTGATTTTCAGATCGTCTGATGCTGTGTAAATACAGACGGCAAACTTATGAAGTCATCAGGAAGTTCATGGCATTTGGATGGCAAAAGAGTAGATGCGGGCCTTTTTTTTTTAGACAACAATCAACTGATTTTAAGAATTCAATTATGTTTCTCCCTCATGCCCCAAGGACAGTGAGCTACGTTTCACTATGCTCCCTCATAGCCAGAGACAAATTTGTCCCTGGCCCCAAAAGCACCCAAAGTAATTTTCTGGAGACATGGCCCCATTTTCTCAGGTAACACAACGATAAAATAAAACTCATTTGGGAGTAAAATGTCAAACAAAATCAACAAAGTTAGCTCTTAACTAAATGCCCATGGAGCAGCTCCAGGTTTTGATGACATTACAGTGTAGACTTTTGGCTCTGTGGTTTCTGCTGCAGCTTTGGGAGAGAGCTGGTTACACAAATAATATGTCGATTCCTAAATCAAGTGGGATTCCTGAAAGCTCTCCACAGGCAATGTATAATTAGGCAAATTGAAACATTTCTCATTATCTTCTCTGTCCTTTCAAGGACTCCTCGTGGGTCCCCTGACCCTGTTTTGAGAACCACCTATCACCAATTGAATACACTCACCATCTCCTGCCAGCCAGCCAAGCATCAAAAAGATCAACAGTGTGCTAAACTGTTCACCTGAATTGATTTCAAGGTTCAGACAGAGTAAGGAAGAAATGGGTTCAGTGTACGGACATTTTAACTGGAGCATTTCTAATGCTGGTATTAGCCAGCCTACATAAAGTAAAACCTTGTGTTTGACTTTGAATACCAACTTCACAATGTGCAGGCTGTATGTCTGTCTTATAGTAGCCTATAATCAGGAGCTGAATCTGATGAGTCAACCCAGTCTGTACATGTTTGTTCAGTGCAGTGGCACAAAATCACCACCCACTATCCTGTAATAGAATAAAACGTTTCGGGCTATTTGTCACTGTAGACGTAGTAAAGAAAGGAAGGCAACCAACAAATCATTCTATTGATGACATCTGACAGCTGAAAAGTCATCTTTTGTGATAATATAGGGTGTTTTGTGTCTCAGATGTTATTGTATATTTTTTTATTGTTTTGTTTCCTCTCTTTGACTCAGCTGATGATTGTCCTGTCTACTTGTGCAAATTCAAAAAGAGAAATGAAAGGCGAGGAATGAATGAACGCCTATTCTGATGAATGAAATCCTTTATTCCGCTGAATTTGTTTTTCACACATATATATAATGAGCGCATTATTGTCAGAAAACATGACATTTCAGCGGTTAAAAGTCTGTATCAAAGAGCCATAAAAGATCTACTGACGGTCCCTCAGCTGACCAATGAGGCCTGTAGTGAAAGTGAGACAGATGGATGGTGGTTTTGTGACATAATGGACGCCTGAGTGTCTCTCTCGCTCTCTCTTGCCAAATCAGCCTTTGTTTGATTACACTGGCTGGTGGATGGGAGGATTGACGGAAAGAAGGGTTGGGAGAAGGAAGAACAGAGAGGGACTGGCATGTGAGGGCAGGTCGTGGGAACAGACACTCGCACCCGGGGGAGAGCGCGCACACCCACTCCTCCAATCCCGCCCGCACATGGAATATCAAATCTATTTATGACTTCTCTGTATTTGTAGTTCCCGACCCCTCTGTGTGTGCGTCTCTGAAGCTCGGTCAGTCTCTGGGAACAACGATTCAGGAAAATACACACACACACGCAACAGGCTGGACACAAACTCTGGTCACCCGTGTGGGAAACCAACTATCTGCTAGTCGGCCAAAGGGGAATCCCCTCCTGACACAGGAAGATACAACATCCATACAGCTTTACAATGAGAGATATTTACACTTAACACTGCAGTGTGTAAAATTACATACTTCTAAAGTGTTAGTATAAATGGAGATGTAAATCAGTGAGTGGAGCTTTGCTTTGCCCCATTACAGTCTCTAAGATTTTAAGCACTGAAATAAATCATGTGATCATGAATCAACAGGGACACACAAATGGAACCTCCGTTTATTTATATTTGCCCCATGGTAAAGGAAAACCATAAAAACTATTACAAAATATTGCTTTACCTCACAGAGCTTCAGTAGGTATCTTTGTTTAATGCAAACACAATAAAGGAAAACACCAAAAAGCTGGCAATGCTCGCTTCAAGTTGAGTGGCAGAGCCGACTGTGGTCACGCAACATAAATGTAGCTCGGCTATTCAGATGGCATTCATTTTTACAAGTCATTTAGCAGGGAGACAATACAGTAGCTAGAAATAATGTTGGAGCTTTAAAGCCGCAGCTATTACACGTAGTTATTTCTTCGGGCACAGAAAGAAATATTATCATATATATAATATTAAAATATCTTATGTGTATTTTGAGGTTTTTAATATATAAGTCAATGAATAGGAGTAATGACTTAAGAGCTATGGGTCCTTAGAGAAGCTGATATAAGTGCTTGATTATACATGAAGTCCCACAGAGGTAAACATAATAAGAAACTGTTCAGCTGAAGAGGGATAACATGCATCCATCCAAGGCATCTGTTGCCAGGCACTGGGCAGACAAAATAAAATCGTATCACTTACCACTGGTTTCTTTTTCACCAGTGGTTTATGAATTTGTCTGAATCAGAGAATGGAACTGTTACTCTCTTGTAGCTTTCATTACTTTTGTTGCATTTCTTGCTGCCAAAATGAGTGACAAACTCTACTTGATCAGCAAAGTCATGCGGTTGTGTGGGCCAGCTGACTGTTGGACACAATTATGATCAAGCAGATGCATGAGTAAACAAAACCTCATGATTTAGACTTGGCTACATTTCTTCCCTAAAACCTTACAAAACAGTTTGTTTCATCACCCAATTCACTGTCAGCGATGTGTGAGACTTTGTAGGCAATTTGTTCAACATTTTTAGACATTTCCAATAAACCTATATGCAAAAGCTGGTGGATTCACGCACATGATATGAAGGCAAGTGGTGTACTCTAAAGAGGCAGTGGACAATTCTGCAAAGGAGCAGTTTCTTGGCTGTTCTAGTAGCTCAGTTGGCAAAGGTGCTGCCATGTAACTCTGACAGTCTGGGCTCAAATCCAGACCGGGATGAAGCTTTTAAAAATCTGCTTCTAAAAACTCAATTCTGTTGAGATTTCTACAGTGGCTTGCACCTACCCTTTCCATAGCAAAAAAAAACAAACAAAAAAAAAAAAAAAACAAGCAATATACTTATATCCCTCACCTTTCACCAAGATTAATATATATGATAAAAAAAAAAAAAAAAAAAGCTAATAAAAGAACAGTCAGCGTTCAATCAGTATTCAGATTTATGATTTTTGAATTAGGTCATTTGGTTAATACAAATGATACAGTACTGGCATTCAGTCAGTTAAATTTCCACCTTTATGCACAAGTTGCACTGTTCTATAAATAAGAGTCAGTGCACAATTTAAGCCCTGAAGACTTCCAGATGAAACAGCACTAGACTGCTGAATGTGAAGAGGCATTCTGAGAATCACTCTGATAGTCTGGCAGGCTATGTTGAAAAAAATGTCCAATATACAGACTAAAAGTTATGAAAAGAAGATGAGTGAAACAGATGTTGATGTAAACTGTGTTTTTGGCCCCTAATAGTGACTTCTGAAAGCAGTTTGGCATTTCTTTTTTTATCTGAAGGAGCTAAAGAAAGTGCATCTGCACATCTTTGACAAGGGAGGCAAGCAGTGTCTTATGATTTTATGGAGGGGATGAAAACATTCACTTGGCCTTAAATGGTCACTGCTGACTAAGCCCTTGAGGGGAAGTACGGCACGGATTCATATTGCGGAAATGCTGCGATATAAGTGTCCTTCAGCGCAGCTTTTAGTTTATAGCTCTTGGGGTGATCAGTGTTTAGAAACTCCATCTTGTGTTTCAATCTCATGCAGGACCAAGGACAAAAAAGGCAGAGTCCAGTGAAGCTGCTCAGATTGTGCTTACACTGCAGCTCCTAGATATGAATATTCTTAATTGTGAAGGCAGTGTATATACTTTCTGAACAAGTGCAGCAGCTCAACCTTCCCTCAGTAAATAAAGGTTACAATAAACCTAAACCAGGATTGTTAAACCTAAATGAGGAATTTAACGTCTCCACATGGAGCCAAGGCTGATGATGGAGGCAGATTGAACCCTGTAGGCTGGCTATCTATCACCCATCGACTGTGGCCTTTCTAATTCATGGCCTATAGGCTTTAGAGGGATGGCTGAAATTATGCAATGCACCCCCCTATGTAAATTATAGATTTGCTTCTCACTGGTTACACAATCCGCTGGCTCTTGCGTGTACACACTGCACCTAACCAGCTTAGCGTGTCATTTTTAAGCTTCCAAGAAACTTCACTTCATGTCACAGGTTAATGACTTGTTTATAGATATTAATTTGAAAGCACTGAAACCCCTTAAATACGTTTCCTGTTTTAAAAAGGTATTTTTCTTTTCATACTGTCATGGAATATGTACATTTTCTTGAAACTAGCACAATAATCTGTCACTACACTAAAGTAATAATCCCCCAACTTGTTTTAAGACATGTTGCTTTATTAAAGTTTTTACTGCATTAGAAACAGGAGAAATGATTTCAACTGGTTGACAGATGTTCCCTGTTTTGTGAAAATTAAAAGACAGGCACAAACTTTAAAGGGGTTGTGAAATGGACATTTTTTTGCAGTGTGACAATGAAAGTTACAATATCCATCTCCCTTACTTTAGACAAAATGTGACAAAACAATGTGTATTTCCCAGTAACATGAAGAACATTGTTGCCTGGTCAGGACTGCAACTCCTCAAGGCGAACTGGAACAATATTTTGAAACATGTCAGGTTTAAACCATAGAAAGAGCTATTTCAGGAGAAGCAATGTTGCAATGGTCCTTTGGGAGTTGCTGTCCTCACCAAAGGAGAATTTTCATTTTATTGTGTTTTATTTATTTATTTTTTTTTGACCAGTACCATTATCCTAAGAAAAATGTAAATGCTTATTTCCCCTCATTAAATTTCAACAAGCTGCCCACTGGCTATATGCTATTGCCGTTCCTGCCTTTGAACCAATCAGAGAGTGCCTCCTGTCCTGTTTCAACTAATCACAGTTGAGTGCTCCATCTTGACCGCACGTCCATTGACAGTATTGAGCTGCTGATGGATAACTCATTAGCCTCATCATTGACAAACACACACCTCCTGACAGATAGGTATCGTCCTGACAAACAGATATATACGCCCTGAAAGACACACATTTCTACCACCCTGACAAAGTGACAGACACACCTGTCCTGAGACAAAATAGATACATTCATATTAACAGAGAGGTGGCCAAGTCACAAGCTGACCTGGAAGAGATCTGATTATATTTAGCAGGGGAAGTGGTGGATAGCAGTGGTGAGGTTCTTAATGACTGAGTGAATAGGTAAGGGCTTCAGTCGGTTGCTCAACGGCATTTTGGCAGGACATGTAGACCGTGAACCTCTGACGGGTGGATATGCTCTAACAACATGCAATAACAACAGTCCCCTTTAGCACCTGAGGCATAGGCCAACATTACACAGCATGTGCAAATAGTTTGTTGCTTTTGTTTTGATGTGGGGTTTGCCACATACACCAACGCTTGTATCTGAATGTCTGAATATTTATACAATCAGCAGAAAGTATTTGAATGTCAGTTTAGGATACTCCTTTTTGACTGGCAAGTTATTTGATAACACTGCGTCTGAATATCCTGAGAAAAGGCAGAATGCAGCCCTGTGCATACCAGCTGCATAAACAAATAGAGACAGCTGTATTCTTGAAGTTGGAAGTGAACTGGTGACGAGGAGATCAGCAGTTCAAACACATTAACCAACAGGAAGTTTAAACTGGCCACGGATCTGGCAACTGTGTAGAGCTGTTAACTTTGCACTCTCCGCAAATTAATAGCTAAAAAGAAAACAGCAGCAATGACAACAAAGCCACTATGCGACCTTTGAAGTTTCAGAGAAGATTCTCCAGTTGCATGCATCACTTCTTCATTACCCATTACCAAACGGCTGGAAAACAACCTGCAGTCAGTCGGTAGGCTCACCACACAAACACACTGACACACAGATGTTGGGAAAGTCCCCATAGAGGGAAAGAGAAATATAGCCTGAACGGTGGGTTCAGATGGAATTTGTGCCATTTTACAGTAAGAGGACAGACCCCACTGCACCCGCACAGAAGTGAATTTGTATTTGTTTCAGTAGACAGTTTGAGTCACATGATCTATATGCCTTCCTCCCCATCAAGGCATAACTCCTGGGGACACTAACAGGCACACACATGTATTCTTAATTTGCTCTCAGCCTTTGAACAGCTTCAGCAAATAAATGGATAGAGCAGAAACGGCTGTTACCCATCCCTTTACTGCCCCCTAGTGCCTTCAGTGTATAATGCAACTGTGGATTGGAAGTGCTATCAGCATCAGTGTTCATTTTGCAGATATTTTACATAAGAATATTTCTAGGATGACTGGTTTTACTGGTGGTAGCCAACTTTCGGGGAAGTGATTAGGAAAACACACAGAAGAAAATAAAAGTGGTCAAAGTTAGAAAACAGACACATCCTGTCTCTTTGAATGGGGAGCACGGGCATGGAGATATGAATAAAGCAACACAAACTACCTAGACCTAAAAATATGCTAGGTCATGTTAAGTCCATTAAGTCCATTACAATAAAAATCAAAGAGGATAGTTTTTTTTTCTTTCTCCCACTTTCCTCTTCACTCTGTCAACGATACAAATGGAATTCTTTGGCTCTAAAGAGTGTACAAAGAAAATGACTCAAATAAAAGCATCCCCATCCCATGTCAACGGCATTTGACACGATCAATGACTCCAAGAACAAGTCAATATTCAAAATTCTTTCCACATCGATCAATCTATGTCTCAAAGTTGACTAGTACGACTGAAATCTCCATGACTGCTGCGCAACTAGTAATGTCTGGTTGTTTACAATAGCGCGAGGAAACATGGCCGTTAATAAACTCTCAGATGGCACTTTCAGCTAGATAACTCACGAATATTTTTATTTTAAACGTCTAATTTCTCAGAACTACTCATTGACCAGTGACTGATTCGGTCGGCTGCTTTCCCCCGTAACTGGATTGGTTATTTCGTAGCTATCCCTCGTAAGTCGTTAGCAGCTGGAGCTAGCTACCGAGCTAACTTCTCCATAGGGAACAATGACAGCGTCTTCTGCAGGTAGCAGCACCTGTCTCACCGCTAAAGGACTGGATATAAGTCTGGCAGCCTTGCAGCGACAAGATCCCTACATCAATAACATTGTGGATGTGGCCAGCCAGGTCGCCCTGTACACTTTTAACAACAAGGATAATGAGTGGGTAAGTTTGAACCGCAGTTAAGGATGTGTCTTGCTACGTCGCCAGCTTAGCGTTGTCATCCTCTAGCATAGGCGCGCTTTCTCACCAGTTACACTGACTCTGGTTTATCTGTAGCTATAACCCTATTAGTTTTGCTTATTTAACACTTTTGGGGTCCAGAGACATTGAGAGGGTTCTTAAATATCTTAATTATAGTAGCAATAGTTTAATTTCTATATAACTTAATTGCCTTGAGACTCGCGCAAGCGCTGTGTGTAGCAATGACGGGAATGCCTGGTCCTATCATGTGGCTAGCTAGGTGAGCAGTCTAACTTTAAGGTGCAACAGAAAAATAACAAGAATACAAATGTTTGACAGAGAATTTGTATGAATTCAAAGTTGTGCACACCCTGACAAATGTTCAGTCACATGCTAGTGTGCCAAGTTTCATGCAGTCATACCATTTTCCATGACCAAATTATTACATCTTCATCCTTGGCTAAAGGATCAATTCAAGTCTATACACTGGAAAACCCAATCTATCTGTTCAAGTTCTGTGCACCCATATGTTATTACACTTATGGTTTAAACATAACATTATAAATAAAACTGGTACCTCCAATCTGTTTGCTTATGTGCTTTCAGGAGAAGACACAAGTGGAAGGGACTCTGTTTGTTTACACAAGGTAATGTACTGTTGCAGTGGGTTTGAAAAATACAACACACCCTGTATTTTGGCAGAAGATTGTAGGAATAACTGGAATGAGCAGAGGCTATGATTGTATTGAATTAGGCCTAAGTGCAGTGTCGGTGGTCCATACCTATTGTGAGTTTACCTGTCAATCTAAATTATATGGAAAAGGACTTAAATTATGCTCTTGGAGATATAAATGTTTACTGATAAGCAAACCAGAGTTTTTTTCTTGCATTGTTCTGGTATGCTGGTGGGTAAACACATAGTTCACAGCCAGGGTCTCCCCCAGAAGAGTAGTCCCAGCGACAGCTGCCTAATACAGGGAAACTGCCTTTTCTGATGCTTCCCTCCACAGGGAGGTCAGAGGTCAGGGTTAGATACAGAGCTGCCCTCCCTGCTCACTACAACGCTCTGCCAAAACGTCTGTCATCAAAATTGTGATTTCAGTCATTTTTTTCAATTAATTTAGCAGTTCCACTTCTGTGTATATTTTAAACTGGCTTCTATCAGTCATGGTCTGACTTTATTTAATGTGAGCACCAAACCTATACAGAAACTTGACTTGTATGTAATATGGTTTATATAGTTTAGAAATACTATGGCTATGTTTTCCAGCCTTCTCAGTGAATGGAAATTTCCAAAACATTATCAATTTTGATAACTCAAAAGGCTTACCTGACCAACATGTCTAAAATATAAAAGATCCAGTTGCATTTTTGTCACCTCTTATCCTTTTAACAGTAGCATCCATCTAAATTTTCTGTTGTCAGTCATCTTGATAGATTAGATTTCACATTGTTATCATTGTGGCATCTGTGTGTTGACACGTTATTGTAAACACAGTAACTCGAGCAATGCATGACGAGAAAACTTAATCTTTACACCACAGGTTCTCCTATAGACTAGATTTATAGACTAGGTTTGCATTCTAATGAGAAAAAATAATTTTCTTAACTACTGCAACTCTTAGTGCTTTGAGATATGGAGTCCATAGTAATACCATATGTGTTGACTAATAAATATGTAATGAATGCATCAGTTAGTTTAAATAATGATCTTACTAGGATAACTGGCTATGTTTGATAATCATGGTAAATATCATGGGACATTTGGCAGCATTAGGCATCTTTTTTAAGTTGTGAGTAATTCATTTTTGAACGAAGCGCTTCACATGTATTTCTGTGATGTGTCCTCTGTGTATTTCAGACTGGCGTCTCCCAGGCACGGATTCACTATCATGAACAGACTCAGCATGGAGAACCTGACAGAACCAATCACCAAGGACCTGGACTTCCAACTCCAGGATCCTTTCCTGCTGTACCGCAACGCACGGTGTAAGGAGAAGCACACACACACACACACACACACACACACACACAGATAGGTACCACTACTACTAATCTCTGCTCTTTGAGGATTTAATCCTAAAATCCTTAATCTGCGACATTTTGTTCGTAACATTTAATTTTATAAACATTCCCTTCAACAAGCTTGAACCGAGCTGAACATCAGGCCAGTGGGTCAGGATTTCTGGTTGACAAAATAGAGAGAGGAGGGGAGGAAGGAAAAAGAGAGAGTGAATTACATATAGCAAGAAAGTACAAGCTTGCTTAAATTAAGTACAAACTGCCGTCAAGTCCGTTTCTCACATCTTTTATGTCATTCTCCCTTCCTAGGGCTGGGCGATATGGTCTAAAAAAAATCTCAGATTTTTTCACAAAAAATCCGATTTACGATTTAAATAGATTTTCTCTCTCTCTCTCGCTCTCTCTCTCTCACACACACACACACACACACACACACACACACACACTTAAAATCAATCTGCAGATGACAAAGTAATTGTTCCAAAAAAATTTACTTACATACATACTTTGCAGCGGGGTGTTGTCTGGTCTAAATCTGACCTCGTAAACCCAAACCAATTCCAAATAATGGAAGAC
>OMKZ01055048.1:12930-25249 GCA_900302535.1 Neoniphon sammara | reverse complement strand
CGCAGCCACTACGGACCAAAAGGCTGGGCTGCAGTTTCAGGTAAACACTGGGTTCACTTGTGTATTATATGTGTTTGCATTTATATTTCTTCTCATGCAGAGCAATGAATAGTATTTAGCTCATCATGATCAGAATTTACTTTTTTGTAAACAAACTTTTTTTGTCTCCTAAAAAAATTGAGAGACGTTTTGTAGATATTTGCTGTTTACTTTATTAATTTCACTCCTCATAATTCAAATGAAAATACTTGGATGGATGGAAATGCAGCTAATGACAAATTACAGAGGTTTACAGTACATACTGAGACATGTAGCAGAATAACCAAATGATTGTTGTAGCTGGCAAGAACTTGGACAATTAAATCACCTACTCAACAAAGTCTAGCTAATGATAGACTTTGATATTGGACATTAAAATTGAACTGTATGTTGTTGAATAGTGAAATTAGGAGGTATTAAGAAGGTATTGATAATATTTCTTATACACTGAATAAGCTTGTGCATTGCCATAGACAAAGTACTACGAACTGCTGCTTCCTCTCCAGGTCATCTCTCCACCGCGTATACCAGCCACTATGGCCCCCACCCTGCTCCTCTCTCCCAGTGTGTTCTCTCAGACCAAGTTGTCCAGTGGGGAGGTCTCAGTGGTCCCCCAGGACAGCATCCCTGCTCCCCCCAACATTTCCAGACCCCAACTACAGGAAGAGCTCAGGGTTCTATCCAGAAGCCAGCTTCAAGCCACACTGCTGCATCTGATTCAGGTTAGAATGAATATTACACAGCATGTGTCAGCTCCTGTAAAGGTATACTATGTATGTGGCCAAGCTATACTTAATATTGTCTGTTTGTTTTGTTCATGCTGGATTTTACACTATGCATTCAAGTTTGTTGGGTGTTGTAAATGTCAGAATAAATTTTATTTGTGCTATTAAATTACTTGAACTTAGTGGAAGATAAATTAGTTGGGAAATTGTTTCATGAGTACACATGCAGAGAGAGAGAAACGTTGATGAATAAATCAGGAGGATATTGTAGGGAAAACATGCTCTTTACGTAGATATTCCCACATACCACTCATCTGTTACCTCTGCGTTTCATGAGTAAATGAATGTAGGAGATGACATTTTAACAATGTAACAGCTTGTGTGACAGAATAGTAATCAGTTTCTTTGAGACTAACAGGTGTCCCCAATAAGTGTTAAGAAATATGGGGGCTGTGTATTTTAACTGTGTATTGTATTTCAGAGTTAACTGTCCTAATCAAGACTGCAGGACTGGACTGAAGACATTTCACTCTGAAATTTATAATCTGTGACTGGCTGTGTGTTACAGTTTCAAATGTATTTTGTAGCTTTCGATTTTTCTTTAAATTTGCAGTGGCTGTCATTGCCAGGCAAAAATGCACATATATTACCATTTACAAATGGTCACCAGTTCCAAAGCATTATTCACCATCTTAAAGGCACACTTTTCACAAATGATGGATAAGTAAAACTCCCAGTTCCCAATTGTGTCAAGTACATGATTATACGTGCACCTGTTTTTCAGACTGACAGCTCATTCCTGGACACCATCTATGAAGCCTACATCTGCCACCTTGCTAAAGACACCAGCAGCAAGTACTGAAGACCCTTCACAACTCCCTGTCTACACATGCACCCTACCCAGAATCCTCTGTTTGGATAGTTATGCAACTGAAACAGCGAGGCCAATTCTCACCCCTACTACCTATGCACCACTTCTCCTCTGAACCTGCACACACATACAGTATATCTCCTCTTCACTGTAACAAGAAAAAACAGTTATCACAATTTGAAACATGTTCATTTATTTTCACATCAGAAATAAAAAGTCTTCATATCCTATCCAGTAACTCCCTGGTGGGTCTCAACCCTCAAGAACCACTGATTTTTAGCACCAGCCTAGAGTAATCTACTAGTGTTTACTGACTAGATCATACAGCTCAATCCCAATGAAGCAGGAAACAAAATATATTGCAACCTCAGTTATTCAAGGGTGCTTGAATTTCAAAGTAACCTGTAGTTTACCAAGTGTAGCTGAAGTTTCCCTTTATCTATCTTTCACTCCATCTACCAGCAGCCAGCCCACTGGGCCTTAACAAACTAGTCTTCCTATTCTGAGAGCTAAAGAGTCAAAGGACATGCTCAAATTGACTTGAAACTGACTTCTGATGTAATATCTAATGTAAATTGTAAAATGTTTTAAGGTTTTTTGTTTTTTTGTTATGAAAAATGAGCGTGTGAATGTTGTTGGAATATGCTGGATGTCACAATTTCAGTTCTTTTAAATTGAGTTCTTACCTAATGAAGAAATAAGATCATTTTTTTATTTGTTTTTAGTCATGATCAATTTCATAGTTTATCTGAATTATTTTAAAGCTCTAATTATTAGTAAAGGTAAACCTTGTCATTTTTTTTTACTTCAACAGACATGGCAGCATGGTGGAAATGTCTGCCTTAGTATTTAAGTTAACTGAATGTCATTTAGCATTGTCAGCATTCCTCAATGCGTGCCACTGGCCACAAGTGAGCTGGTTAGCCTGCAGCTGGCTATACTCTTTGAGTTTCATGGGTAATGCTAACTATGCTAACTAGACCACTGAATTTCCATTGTCAAGCTGGGAAAGAAAATGAAAAAATGTCCTTCACAGCACTTGTTGACTTTATTGAAAAAGTGCTTTGTTGTTATTTTTCTTATTGTTACAATTATTCTAATAATCGAGAATTCAAAATGGCATGGTTGAACTTGAAGCAACAAAGTTAAATTACAGGAGACTGTCAACCTGTACTACCTCACAGAGAGCTAGTTTTGGGGTGAGCCTGTGTTTTTATTTAGTGACAGATTGTATGTTATGTGATTGGACAATTTTAAAGGTTTGATAATCCAATCAGGATTTTGGATTCAGCTCACTTTCAATCCAGGCCGAGGGTTTTTATGACTGCAGAAAAGAAAAGCCTTTTACATAACACACAGTAATGTCAGTATTCAGACATCCAGCTCAAGTTGTTTTTTTGTTTTAATGTAGTTTAACAATTTGCATTCATGACATCACCAGGTACAAAAGTATTCAAAACATTTTATTGAACAGGCACTGTAAATGAAACTTTGTCTTTATGTGACCTCTGTCATTCTATGGGAATTTTTATTGTTTATTAAACCAGTTGATTAATAGATTGCCTGGTTATAAAGGGGTGAACTAAGGCCAAACACAGACAGTATACAAATAATGTTGATTTGACAGCTAAAAGTGAAGCACAGCCCTGACTCAAGCAGCACAGAAAATCGTGCATTTAAATCTACTGTATGAAAATATCAACACCCCAAGTTCATCATTCAGTACCTCTTGGTGCCAGTCTGTTTCATTTTGTCAGCCAATGACTCGAGTTACTTTCTGCCTTTAGGGAGTCATGATCATTTGTTTGGATTTTGTGTGATCCATCGTCTTCTGAGAGTAGATGTAACTTTTGTTATGTTTAAACAAAACTCCTGCAATTTGCTTTTAGCTCGGACACTAAACTGATTTGATAGCCAGCCTATACAGCACCTACCAGAGACACAAAAACAGCAACAGCTAAAACATTTTGTGTTGCAAAAAAAGAGAATATTTTTTTCCTATTTTTCTACTCTACAATGAATATGTAATGTTTTCATAGTAGAAATAACCAGCATGTAGTTTTGCATTGACGTATTCAGCTGCAACACGAGAAGGGATTAATTCTTATACAGCAACATCTGATTTATTAGTTTCTACATTCTTTTTCTTTTAATTAAAAATTTCATTTATCTGAAAATGTATTCTGTTTTTGCCTAGGCTAATCATTGTTAACAATAAAGTGATCAGACATTGGAAAAGGTAATCATTTTACACAAGTTTTATTTTTTTTGGGGGGGGGGGGGGCATCAAGAATGTCTTGCTTTTAAATAAACTGGAAGATATTTGAATTGGATAAAAATATGTTCTCAAACTCTCTTTGTTTTTTTTTTTTTTGTTTTTTTCGTCCTTGTCCTGTCTTCAGAAGACTCTTCATGGCTGAGTAACATTTTATTATTCAAAGCAGATGCAGCCTCAAGTACCCATAATCACAGTAAGGTACCCTTTCATCATTGCTATGAATGACTTTGTCACAGTCGATAGTAAAACATCATTTCAGCAGTGATTAATCAACCTCTTGTACTGAACATACCCTGCAGTATTGATAGCAGTCCAATTAACTCCAGTAGTTGCTACACAACATTAGTTTTTCCAATAGAAAATTGCTCCATGTTTGCCACGCTCAGTGGTGCACATAGTACAAGCCAATAAACCTGAGTTGCTTGTACTATGCTGTTAACAAAACGTATCTGACATTTTTAACAGGACGAAGAGAGGAAAGGGTGAAACAGTGGGCTTAGTGCTCAAGAAAGCATCCTGGACCTGAGAGGTCAGAGGTTTAATCTATGCAACCGCCAGTATGTTGCCATCAACAATAATGTGCCCTTGAGCAGGACTTTGAACCCTCACCTGCTCATTTATTACAAGTTTCCCTGAATAACATTCAATGAAACACTGAGATGTGTGTATCCTGTTGGTGTTTTTTCCCACTTTGCCCTACATTTCCATATCAGTCTTGTATGACCAAAACTATCTGCTGTACCAGAAACAAGCATGATTTCACTGAGGATGAAACTGACACCTTTTTCCACATTTTGATATAAAACATAACTGATATTTTAACAGTATCAATAATGTGAAAAGTCCCAGGATGCTGCTAGATGTTATATTCCCAGTACCACAATGGCACTTACAGGTGAGGAAATGACCCAACCACATATTGATTAGACAAATAACAAATGATCAATTAACTGACAGGCTGACTGACTATTTCATACAATGTGTGCCCTCAAGGGAAGTCATCAGCTGGTGTCCCATGGCGAGCCTGGAGAATAGTTCTAACGACGTGTCAATCATTGTCTTTTCACACACATTTTTAGGTAGAAGCCAGTGTATGGCAACAGACTTAAAGGTTTCATGACAAAAATCTATATACCATACGTCTTGGGAATGAGATTTTACTTCAGTACACTCCTGATTACAGCTCAAAATAAAGGGATCTTACAAAATAATTCAATGTTTTACACTCACCCTGAAATTACATAGTGAGAACATTAAGTCATTACAGCTATAGCTAAGCACATGAAAACTATAAAATCAGTAACCTCAGTATGTTGTAGTTGTCAGACATTAGTATGGTAACAACTAGAGTACAACAGCATGAATCCTATGAATATTTTATTAACCATCAATTCAAGCACTTATTTTGTAGATAGTGAAGGTTTATATGGCAGTATCCCCAGTTTAATTGTATAATTTCTAGGAATTAAGATAAAGTTGCAACTCTTGGATGGTTATTTTTTCCCCTCTGTCTTTAGGAGAAGAGGTTGAATAGTCCAGTATTTGATTTTGTTCGTTGAGTTTCTTTATGGTTGTTGAACTAAAATGAGACTTGGTCTGACTGCCCGATGGAGACTTGGTCTGACTGCCCGATGTGTTTAACCTAGGAGCTTGTTTGGCTAAGCCTCCAATTACCTTTATGTTTCAGAATTTTTGATTCGCTAAAATAAAGTTATTGATGCTTCTGTTTGGCTCTCTGCAAAACAATTTATTGAATGCTCAGTTCTGATTGGCTAATGTATGTATTCCCTTTTGGAACGAATATCACTATGCAGTCAGTCTAGTTTTTTATAATTTCTGATCAAATTATTCAAATACACTTTGTGGCAGGAAGACGTCATTATTATAATAATGACTGCACAGACTATTTTTGACAGCTTCTAAATTATAGTGCTTTAGCTTGTAATATAATTATTTTAAATTAATATTTAATGTCAAAATGATTAATATATTTGGTAAGAGGCCGTATAATAAGATTAACCGTGTCAAGCTCATTTCGCGCCAAAGACCACCTCACTGCGTGTAGTTAGATTATGAAATAAAATGAAAATACTGTTTAGTAGAGACAATACATTTGTACCACGACCTTTGGCTTTGAGTCTTACCTTTCTCCACGCTGTCAGCTTTAGGTGAGAAGACTCCAGCGGTGACAGACATGGCAGCAGCGGTCTGGTGTATGGGGTCATGATGGCCTCCAGGTAGGGGGTGTTGGGAGAGATGTTGACCCAATGCAAAGCGGTAACGGATGGTGCTGCCATACAGAGGTAGGGACTGAAGCGACAGGTATAGTGTGGTGGACTTCAGCGAAAACCCTGTTTGTTGTAAAATCAAAATACTTGTCAAATAAATGGTGTAGCATTCCCCTTAAGCTCCAAATTTAAAAAAGGGAATATCATTTCAACATTACCTGTTAGAAATGCCTCCTGTGATTTTTCTGTTTAGTTAGCTGGCTAACGTTAGCAAAATTCCACACCATTGGTTTTAGCTAGCTCCTCATCATCAATGAAACCAAATAACTAAACATGTAAATAAAGAAAAAATACTATAAAACATTGTATAAATTCTCACGAAACTGTTGGCATGATTAGCTTTGACAATATTTTAGCTAACAGTGCGTTTTAAATGATAAAAGGAGCGGAACTGTCTAGCTAACGTTAACGTTACTTAACTGCCTGCGGCCTGCCTGAGATTCAATTCATGGAAACTGATTGGCGCTTTACTTAACCAGTGCCTCTGTTTCCTAAAACTGTGACACCTATGTAGTTACCGCACATGGGATATGTTTGCCTTTCTATCATAAAGAATAGATTAAGGTTTTAGTTAGGATCAGGGATGGGGTTTCTGTAAGAAATCCTTAGAGGTAAACTTCTCCCATGTGCCGTAGTTACCAGGGCTAATGAGTGACACCGGTGGTGTTTTTCAGCATTTCAGCTGTGAAATCTTTTTTCTATTTTATAGTGAGGTTTGTTTTTATGATGAAACTTTTTCAAACCTGTCTGGGATCAGTAGACCTTAGGCTTTTTTGTGAGTGGCAGCAGATTTCTGTATTTTTTGCTGCTCTAAAATTTGTCATAATTGAATGACCTTGTGTATGTACATGTGTGTTTTTCTTGTGTTGGTGCTTGCATGCATGGTTGTTTATTTGTATGTGTGTCAAATTCTTGTACCAGTCCATTAGTACTAATGTCTGTTGTCATCAGGCCTCTTAATTGCTCCCTAACACCAGATGGGAAACCCAAACACTGATGGGGATCAAAGGTGTAAAGTAATTAGTGACCAATCAGTCCACTGCAAGCCCAGGAAGCCCTGTTGCTCTTTTTCCTCCTGCCTCTCCTTATCTCTCTTCCTTCCTTCCTTTCTCCTCATTCAACTCTGGTATAACACATAATAATTAACAACATCTTTTACAGTTAGCGACAAATTATCCAAAGCAACTTACAATGAGTCCTAGGTGACCAAAATTACACAAAGTTTGGAGTGCAAACACCAAACTCACAGCAACATGACAATAAATGTAACCAAATATTTCTTTCCATGGAATGAGCACGTTTAATAGAGAAGATATGGGGAGGAAATAGAAAAGGTAGCACAGGAGCAATTTTGGAGCAAGTAGACAAGGTGCGCGCGCACACACACACACACACACACATGTGCACACTCTCTCCTCAGAGATCCAAGGTTCCAGACCAGGGGTTTAGCTGATGGAGCTAAAAGTAAGGGGCTGACTATCAGTGCTGGCTTAGACGAATCAATGACTTCTGGTGTGTGTGTGTGTGTGTGTGTGTGTGTGTGTGTGTGTGTGTGTGTGTGTCCACACAGGCGGGGCCTTCAGTTTGTACAGAGAGTGCTTGTCTCACTTTCTCCAGTTGAGGATCTACCAAACAGAGCTCACATCCACTAACATTGGATTCTCTCACACAGTGGACACAGCCCAGTAATCTGATTGGCTTGTTTCACTGGAAAATTTGCGAAGACAGAATTTCAACAGCAAGTCAAATAATTAATGAACCGGGAACAACTGTGTCAAAAAGTTGTTTTCAAACCTCCTTTATTCAAAGGACTGTGCTGAGCGCAGATCGTATTTTTCAGCAGCACACTGTTTCTTATTCTTTTAGTTACACACTTTCACACCTTGGAGCTGCGAAGTGCCACCACAGTCTGCTACTGGTTGTCAAACTGGAACCGTACTCAGCTCTGCAGGGGCACGGGTGAGTGACCTCTCAGTGTTTTTGTCTGTAATTTTATGCAACATGGGTCTTCATTTAGCTGCAGTTGTATTTAGTTTATGTATTTGCAAAGTATAGTAATAATAATAATATAGATAATATAGGTAATATTATAGAACAAAATCAGGTGGAAAAGCAAAGGCATTATGGAACTTGATAACAGAGACTAAATGACCTAAAAAGGGAAAAGAAAAGAAATGCAGGTCCACATCTATCCTTGTTTTAGTAGCAGTTAATGACTCTGATGGTTGGAATGCTGGCAGACCAACAGAGTAAACCAAAACATGTTGATGGTATAAACTGAAATAAATAGCCTACTTTATATGGAGAGAATTCTGCAAGCTTCCTGTATGTAACTGAAATAAATTTGACCTGATGGTCTGCACCTTGTTTTGGGTTTACGCTCTAATCCACCACTGAATTAGCAGGTTGGAGTGCTAAAACATTGCTCATTGGATACTGTATCAAAATGAATATTAGCTCTAATCATTTGGACACTTATTTTTGTTTAATAGCACATTTATGCTATTTATTGTATTTTCCTAGTAGTGGTTGTAATGTTCTTGCTGTGGTGGCGCATCACTGCTGAATGAATATGTTTATTTACTGGATTAGGATTTACTGGTCACGACTGTCAGATTTATGCTCAAGGATCTTTACCTTCCTAGCCAGATGTCAGCTGAGTAGTAGTTAAAAATAATCCTTGTTTTTTAGCTTGCATGGAGTGTCGTTCCTGATAAAAAAGGTCAGATTAACATTCATTCATTTCAAAAAGCTATACATCCATTTAGAGATAAAATCGGAAATTCATTCATTCCCACTACTTGCTTAATCCGTTTTTGGGTTGCAGCTGGCTGCGGCTTATCCCAGCATGCATATCATACCAGGTGCTTTTTGTGGAGTGTGTGGGTGTGTTGGTACGTAACTGCGAAGTCAAGTTTGTGCTCTATACTGTGAGTAGAGTGTGTGTTTGTGTTAAGCTAGAATAAAGGTTTAGTCCCAGCATCAGTGATCTGGGTCAGTGGGGGAGGAGGAATCCCACAGCTGTTACTCACCACTGGTGCATGTGCTTGTATATATGTTGTGTGTGTGTTTGCCATGAGATTGCACATCACTCTCAATCTCTGCACTGTTTATCTTATCTCAACCACATCTCATATCTGCATGTACAGCAGCTTTATCGTCATGTGTGTGCAGACCTGGTTGTTTTTCACCGCTTTTCATCTCTGTAACAGCATGGACAGATGTTTTACTCTGCGCGCGCGTGTGTGCTCATGCATATGTGCATGCATGGATGGAGCCAAACCTGTTTATGTTCAAACATTAAGCACATGATAGGCTGTGGCCTGTTTGGTTTGTTTTGGGGGAAGCCAGCATGCATGAAAGAAGTGATGGTGCTAAATTGACCCACTCAAGATTAGAATCTAGATCTGCTAGCATGCTTTACCAGCTCAGCTAAACTCAGACTGACTTGCTAGGTAGCCATATAGAGTCTTCATAGCTGTGTATAGGAATTGCAAACACTCAGATATGTTTTTGGAGAAATTTGGGACATCAACCAACAGAGTGACTCAGCAGTCACTCTGTTGGAGTTGCTGCTGGTCACAGCTGACAAGATTTTGTGTAATATCTAATTCCTTACACTTCGGAGTTTAGTTTTACTTTCAGTTAGTATTTATATGAGTATCACTTAAAATATACTTAAGTGAGGGATACAAAGTCGTTAGTGTTTTGTGACTTCAAAAATAATTAACTAATTAACATCCCTTCATGCTTAGAGTCACTTATTCGTGCACTGGGCAGCTACAGCCAGCCGCATATTATTTTGTCTCCAAGAAGAAATTTCAGTTACTTTGAAAGATGGGGCTTAATAGGTTTTACAGGAGCTTGAACAGACAGCTTAACTTACGGATGTTTCATGATGAACAGTTGTCAAGGTGATGTTGGCTCAGAAGTGTGAGGGGACAACATCATCCAGAAAAAAAACAACAACTGTGGAACTGTGGACATGTTTCTTGACTGTGATATCCACGAGGTTTGTGATGCAAAGAAAAACAGACGTTGAGCGAAGTGATGCTGGGAACATATGTAGCAGTCTGCTGAGCTGTGGATAAAAGTCATATGGTTAGATGAGTCATCCTTCACCCTGGTCACAACAAGCTTAAATGCCAAATTGAAATCTACACACGCATATGCTTGTTTTCAACAGCAAAGTGTTCTGACTGTAGTAGTGTGGAGTGCATTTCCTTGTCTTTCTGTAGTCTACTGTCCCTTTAGACAGCCAGGTAAATAACAATTCATGCATCTCATCCTATATAATGAATCATAGGAGTGTGAGCTTCCAGTATGCCTTTTGCTCCCATCCACAATGCATAATTGTTCACTGAAAGCTTTGATGAGCATGAGAACAGTGTAAACCATATATAATGATTGTCCCAGTCAACAGATCACAGCACAGTTGAATACTCATAGAGCTTCTTAAGTAGTATTACCTGAGACGTTTTTCACCACCATTATTAAAACAGTGGTGCTGCATCCCTCAAATAATGTTCTACTCATTTATGGAATCTGCAAGGTGCACTGACACATTCTGAATGTTACATTTTCATTTCTTTGTAATGCAAATTCACTTGTTTAAATCATTTTTTTGACTTAAGTGGTATCATATTTTTAGTGATCCAGTGATCTGCCTTATTACAAGGACTTTTCAGTAAATTACTGTAACAAATGATATTACACTAGCAACTGTGCAAATAATTTTTCACAATTTTGTTGAATATATTTATTACTTAGTTACTTAATAATTACAAAATTGAAACAATACTAAATTAAAACAAACAAACAAACAAAAAAAACAAGGAATATCCAGTGCTGGATTTTGACTGTGGGACTGTGGGACTGTGGGACTGTGTGTGTGTGTGTGTGTGTGTGTGTGTGTGCGTGTGTGTGTGTGTCAGACAGTTAGAGTCCACTAGGTGTCTCAGTGTATTTACATTCTCTGCTGGTATCCGTCTTTTGTGTTTCTCTGACCCTGATTGGTGGAAAACACGGCTGCCCCCTCAAATCACCCCTCCCTTCCTCTCCTCTCCTTCTCTTCTCTTTCCTCTGCTCCCCTCCTCCTTCTCTCCTCCTCTTTTTCTCAAAACTCCCTCCTCCTCCCTCTCCCCCTTTCCTCCCTCATTTTTAACCCCCTTCCTCTCCTCTGCTCTATCCTCCCTTTTTATTTCATCCTAAACTTTTGCTCCTTTTTTCTTTCCTTCCCCCCTTTTGCTACCGGCCCACCTCTTCCTCCATCATTCTCTCTATCTGTTTCTCTCTCACGAATAAGAGAGGAAGAGGAGGAGAAAGTTCAGATCAGAAAGAAACAAAGAAGCACACTGCAGAAGAAGTGAGAGATAGAAATGCGGAGTGTGAGAAAACAGAAGAGACACAGATTGCCTGTAAAGGTATAAGATGAAAAAGTGAAGTGACAAAGAAGGACTGGAAATAAAAACAGTGACAGGACAGAGAGAGGCAGATTAGAGATGAAAAAGGGCGGTGAAAAACAAAACAAAAACTAGAAGGAGACCAATGACATGGGCAAAAGCGATAAGGAGAGAGAATGTGTGTGTGTGTGTGTGAGTGAGAGAGGAAGAGAGAGAAGGAGAGAGAGAGAGAGAGAGATGGAGGGAGGAGGGGTTTAATCCTGCCTGGATTATTGTATAAACCGGCCCGAGAGAGCAGGAACAGATACGCTGAAGAGAGGAAGTCCCACTATCTCTCCATCCATCCATCCATCCCAACATCCATCCATCGGGGTGTGAAATTTGGGTCGGACCTTGTAGGAAGCTGATTGGGTCAGCAGAAGGGAATCAATTAGGAGAGGATTGGACAATAAGGATACAGAGGAAAGCCTTTCCATTGCAGCATGACTCTTAGTGAGAGAATATGTGGAGTATTTGTGCCTGCCTGGGAAAAACTACACTGCTGGATAACATCTAGGACCGGATCCATGTGAAGGCACAAGTTTACCGGGACGTCACAAGTCTTTGTGCTCAATTTATTTACCTTTTTGCTTTTATCGGTGTCCCATATGCATGAGAGAGGGAGCGTGGAGGACAGGAGTGGATGAGCGGAAGAGGAGGACAAGGGAGGGGGGGGC
>OMKZ01055038.1:30057-73042 GCA_900302535.1 Neoniphon sammara | reverse complement strand
GAGAAAGTGCTGCATTTTTTTTATCATTCTAATTTTCCAACCACAGCAGTGAAAGCAGGATGTCGTGCGTGTTTACAAGATTCATATTCTTTGATAGGGGCAATTTGAAGCCCCATGCACGTCAGGTATACATGTACGTCAGACAGTTGCTAAGAGTGCAATAAATACATGCCTACCACACAGTGACCAAACCCTTGTGGTGTGTGTGTGTGAGAGAGAGAGAGAGTGAAAGAGGGGATGTGGGGGGGCTTGCAGTACTTTTTCAGAAGATGTGTACGCTTCAAACTGATGGATAAGCAGTTAAGTTGAGATTTCACTTGAAAGAATTAGTTTAGCAAGATCTGATCAAAGTGAATTTACAAAAATGCACAGAAAATGTTTCTGTAATACTAAATTATTCTTTAAATGAACATAGCAGTATAAAAAATGATTATGTAGTATCATTTTGAAAATTCCCAAAAGCCACTAACTATGTCTGTGTGAATGACGAAAGAATCATTCAGTGAGTGTTACACGAGCCATTCAGCCATTCAGCCCATGTGGTTAGTGGTTTAAACCAAAATTTGTAAAATGCAGTGTCACTTTGTGGTAACTGTGAACCCAGTGGTATTTGATGCAGGTCAGTCTGCAGTACTGACAGTTTTCAACCACTGGGCCTCTACACACTGTAACTTGTGCAGACAGGAAGTCCTAAGGTTGGACAGGTGAAAACCAGAAAGGTATCTTCTGCAGATTCTGCATACCACTATTTTGCTAAGTTTGCAGCATCTAAACAGGGTAAATCAACCAACAAACAGCAGTGCTGTTTCTATGCAAATGCAATACTTATATGTCATTGCATAAGATATAGCTCCTGTGAGACAATATGCAAATGAATGTCATTAGAAAGCCACTGTGAATATATTATATTGCAAAACATAACATAAACATAACATAAAAGACAATGCAAAAATAGAGAAACATCTCACACACAAACACAAATGAACCCTTTTAATTCTAAATAATTTCAAAACTCTCACTGTGTTGCGTAATAAACTTTATTCAAATTGGGTTAACATCAATACATTATCAGTGCACCCAAATCAGCATCAAAAATACAGTTTTACAAAGAAATAGTAGCTAAACACATTGAGATTTAATACAAAAAGCATGCAAACACACACACACACACACACACACACACACACACACACACACACACGCACGCACACACTTACCATGTGCTAACGACTGTGCTGTGAAACGACCCACAATCCAAAATAATAGGCTTTTTAAATTTTATTTGGCATGGTATTTGGCATTTGGCAGGATGCAGCCTATATCCAGGCACTTACTGCATGTAATTAAGCAAGTCTCATTTCTTTTTTGCCATCATGTTCAACAAAGTTAAGCTTCTGCACAATTCCATAGCGGCTTCACGCCCTCCAGAGCCAGCAGTGTCAGCTATTGCAATTTCATGAGGTCTTACAGCTGAGCATTTGGTTTGAAAGGAGGTGGTTGCTCTATCCTACAAGGAACCTCTTAATTCTAACAGGGAAAAAATAGACTGGTGGCACTGAGAGTTAGCTGAAAATGTGTATAGAGGCCATGTTTGTCCGTAAGAAAGTAAGAGAAATACCAGGATGCTCACCTCCTCTTGATAATGTGCCTTTAAAAGAGAATCCAAGCTAGGGTGATCGGTGCCAGGATTGGAAAGATGCTCACCAAGAGATAAATCCGTACACCGGCAGTATCTAAGGAGCAGATTCAGTGGAATAAGCAGTTGGTGTTTGAGTGTAGTACTGAAGGATTGGGACAGACAGCTACTGATGTGCATCTGTAGCTGGAAAGCAGAACTGATCAGTAATCTCTGCTGGTATCCAGCTGAGTCCAACTAATCATGATAAAGTTAAAGCTACAATATGCAACTTCTCTTCTTGAGGAAGCAAAGTGTTGGCCTTGGCCTCCTCCCCCTCAGTTGGTCGCACTCTCATCCCAACACTTGTCACTCATCTTGATGAGCTGTCTGCTTTGAGACAGCATCTAGCCTGAGGCTGCGGCAACCTGCATCCGTAAAGCCACCGCAGATGATGAAGGAGCAGACAGCGAAAACAGCCAAACTGCAGCAAAAAAAAACAAAAAAACAAAACAAACAAAAAAAAAAGCATTGCCTGTGCTCACCATATTTTTGAATAGGTCTTGTCTACGGCATGTTTAGCTTTACTATACTCTTCTTTTTTCTCACTGCTATCCATCATTGTTATTGTTGCCATGAGTTTCCTATGCAGTGTCCACACGACATCACACAGCAAATGGTATATGTCCCAAAATAAGGCAAACATCATTGAAAAGCCAATTTCAGGAAAACAGGTATGCACACACAGGGTCACAAAACATACAGACTGATCGTCTATAATATATTGTATTTATTGTTTTGGGGAAATTACATAGTCTCCCTGGTATGATAAGATGTTTTCTGTTGGGATGTGTTTTTGTTTTTATAAGGCGGGTCCTTCAAATTGGGGGCAAGGGAAGCAAAAAGAGTATAATCAATAAAGTGCTACATTATATTATTATTGCTTGTTTCCATGAAGACTCCTATGTTATATTCCAGTGCTCAAAAATAAGAATATGACTGGATTTTCAGAGTCCACCTTATTGTTTCAGAGAGTGCTGGACATGTTTGGGGAACTGTTGTCTAGATACATTTCAGGTGGCATGAACTTCCTCTCTGCCTCATCACTTTTTATTTCCAGAGTTAATATGAACGGTGACCCATCATGACTTAGTGTAGTCTGCTTGCTTACATTTCACAGACACCTCTGACTGGACCGTGGATCACTGGACACTAATATGTCAGAAATTGGGGTTGTGTTGTGTTTGTGGTGGAGCTGATGTTCTGTTTTACCATCTCAGACAAAGTGACTCCGTTATATCAGTCGAGTTATTTATGAAAGAAGAAAAAGAAAGGTTCTTTATAGTTGCAGTTGTAATCTTTGACACCATCGTTTTTTCAACTGTGAAGAGTTCTAAAATGAATTATGTAATGACAAGCATGTTGAAGATGAGTGGAAACATTGCCACTTTTTAAATTAACAAACTGTCTCCATGAGAATGCACTTTGTTCAGGGTGCTATGGTATCTCCTCCATTGACTTCCATTTAAACAGATTAGCATCTGGTCTCTTTGTGAGGGAGACTGGAAGAAAGAAGTGTTGCATTGGGCGTTATGCATTTTAGACCTAAGTGCACAGGTTCTCCTTCATGGTTATTGCTGAGCTCCTTGGTTATCGCTGTGATACTGGTGCTGCCACCCATGATCCAAGTTACATTGGCATCAGTGCTCGGATGCCCGTTGCTGAGGGATGTGGTATAGTAGATGTCTGTGGGTTTCCTGGTTCAGATCAAACCATCCTCAGTCACGTTAGCCTGTGGTGACTCTATTGTTAGACCTGGAAGTAGCACAACAAACAAAACTACTGTAAACATGTCAAGATATAATGCTGCCTTTGAGCGAATGGACCTTTTTCACAGTAGCCATATTGACATGAAATAGCATGTAAATACAGGCGTTATTAATGACATTAATTAAAGAAAGCCTAACAGAGCCTTCCCAGTGAGACCTGGAATGGAACTTTAATTGATGCCATCAGTAAACACCTGTGTTTACCTGCTTTTCATGTCAAAATGACTGCTGTGAAACACGTCTATTTTGACCTGAGTAGCAGGCAAACACAGGTGTAACTAATGACCTTAATTAAGGTTCTGTTCCATTTAGGTCTAACTAAGAGCCAGGATCCTGCTATTGTTCATGCTGGCTCACTAAAAAGGCTCTGCTACACTTAAATGAAACTGAACGTTAATTAATGTCATCAGTAACACCTGTGTTTGCCTGCTATTTCATGTCAAAATAGCTGCTTGTTGGACGTCTGGCTGGCCTGGAAAGGGCTGTAATCCTTCCCAAGATTTCTTCCATTTTTACTCCTCTTGGCTTTTAGGATGCTTTGGGAGTATTTTTCCTATGCTATGAGGATTCAGGTCAGGGGGTGCTGTTTTGTTTTCTATAAACTGTAAAGATCTATGAGACTGTAAGAGTGATAAAGGGCTATGAATAAACTTGAACTTTTGTCAGGACCAGAACAGTTGTTTCCAATATATCAAAAACAAATGCACATGCACAAGACAGAGCCGAGCGCCAACTAATGCAATGCTGAAACTGCGCCAACTGATACTTTGGACAGCAACCAGGCTAGCACGGTATACTTTAAGTATTTATTTCAAACTCCCATTTGGCATGCACTACTCTAATTTGTCCAACAGACTGCGCCCACAGCCCACATAGTCTGCATGGTATTGATTTAGAGTCACTGCTCACTTTGTATGAACTTGTGTGACAGTAAGGTAGGGAGGAATAGCAGGAAGTGACTGCTGACGTCTTTGTGGGTTGTGTTTGTTTCTCAGTACTGAATTAAATTCTCATGAGCAGCATGTATACAGGATGGGGAAGTAAGACTACTGAGTAACAGGGCCCTCAGGCTGTGACTGTTTCTAGTTATATTCTTACACAGGCACAGCCCACTCATAGGCACACCAAGTACTATAACCACTGGGGGCATACCACATGCAGTTTGGCTCTTTTAAAATTTAGAACTGTGAATATTTTCTAGTTCAGCTTAGTTCGGTATTTATTATAACTCCACAGGGCGATTGATTTGCAGCAAATATTTGAGAGTTTCATATTTTTTTCCAGTTTTGTAACTCCCAATTTATTCCCAGTTAACTGGTGAGCTCTCATAACATGGTTGGCAGCTTCAAACTCCTTTGAATGTCTCTATCTGTTCAGCTTATTAAAAAAAATAAAACTGTAATAAAAGCTATAAATCATAAAAGTCAGTTACTGCCTCTCTGGTCCGGGCCAGTTTATTAAATAATTCAGTCTCGAGTCCTCTTTTGATTGTTAATCCAGCCCCGAGGAAACGCTGAAACACAGAACAATACAAAGTGCAATAGCAACAACAAAGATAAGGAGTCTCACCTGTCCTCGAGCTTGTGGTTGCTGTGCGGTTGCTGTCAATACTGTGATGATAAACTTTGTATGCAGGCTGTTCTTCCCAGCGTTGACAGTCGGTGTATAAACCCTTGCCTGAGCATCACTCAACCAACAGAGCTCCAGAGATTCACTCTCTGACACCAACTTCATGTCCTAGGGCAAAGCAAAGTTACGTAGCACACGGAGAACTTTCATATTAAATAGATATTTGCACAGTTCACGTTTTGTTGTCAGAGGTCATCAAATCCCCTTGACATCCAATACACTGAAATTTCATCATTTTTTTTTTTTTTAGCCCATTATACAAATGTCATTTCGGATTAGAATGGCCTGTTAATGCGTATGATTTGAATCCATTTCTATGCATGATATAACCAGACTGTATGCATAATTTTATGTCCTTTCACTCTAAGAGGGGAGGAAAAGGCAGAGATAGAGAGTGATTAGCTGTTTTGTGTATTCCCTTACGTCACAGGACACTGTAGTGAAAGGTCACATTTTCACCAGTGCTGACCTCAAAGGCACTATTATATCACACCTAATATAATAATAACTTTAGTGGCGGTGGTTTGAGACTTAATAAGCGAAAACTCAAAGTATTTTGCTTTGTGTACACCATTTATACACCTAGGTCTCTCAAGCCATAAGCATAACAGAACCTTCTTATCAGAACCTTCTTCTCTCTAATATAAATTGGGTGAAGACCGGATGGACATTGACCACAAAAGATAACTGACGATGTTTTTTACTGCTGTAGACATACTTTTGTGATGGTCTTTTGACTATATTATGATAATGATCCCCATTTAGTTCACTTATAGCTGAAAAGAGGATTCATGTTGGTGGTAAAGAGCGCACAGAGTCTTTTTCATTTGACAGCTAAATGACTGATGCAAGAGAAAAAAAGGGCAGATCAGGTAGAGGAAAAGAGATGTTCTGTGGCAAAAACAACTTCTGGATGTGCTCTTTCAATTATTATAGAAACTTGTGAGAAACTAAGTAACTGGTGAGATTGGCAGAGTAATAACGCTCTGATACAATCAGGAGTAACACGGAATACAGACACTGGACAATGAGAAAGAAATTGCAGTTCTGACTGGAAATGCATATCTCCG
Organism: Neoniphon sammara; assembly: GCA_900302535.1. Lineage (NCBI taxonomy): Eukaryota > Metazoa > Chordata > Actinopteri > Holocentriformes > Holocentridae > Neoniphon > Neoniphon sammara. The sequence goes on along the minus strand of OMKZ01055038.1, from coordinate 66,899 downwards.
CCCAAACAGGACAAATCCTTTGAAAAGTGCAGAGTCTGGATGAGATCAGTACTCTTCACATGTAAATGGTTTCCTCTTACCTTCAACCTTTAGCTCTGCTTCTCTCCTGATGGAGCCCGGAGCAAAAGTTGTAATGTGGCAGATACTGATGCCGCTGTCCTGTTTCTCCAGTCCCTGCAGCTGCAAACAGCATCCCATCAGCCTATTGCTATTATTATTCTTCATTCTATTATAGCAGCATAAGACCTAAACAGGTGTGTTCCAAAACCATGGTTGTGCACAGCTAACTTTGTGCCGTCTTTCATATTCCATTCAACTTGGACAATGCTGAGATCAGGCTTGTTTTTTTTGTTTTTTTAATACAAGGCAAGGTAAAGTAATGTTCTGGCCTGCTACTGCTGCTTCCGTCGTTATATAATGGAGCACCTCAACATCCTTGAGTCCTGTCAAACACATCAGATAGCAACTGGGAGCCAGAACAGTGAAGAGACAAAATCACGTACACTTAAGTTGATATTACAGACTGCAGTCCACTGGGACACAGGCAGATACAATCATTGCATTACACCAGGAGCCAATACTCGGTTCAATACTGTGATAAAATATCTCATCTTTACTTGTATATTACACAACAACAGGGCATTTTGGTCTGGGATTACCTTGTATAATGGAGGCAAAGAGCAGGAGGAAGAATGCAGTCCCCAGTCGAGTCCCAGCCATGTTTGAGATCCTCAGCCGTATTACAAATTAGGCTGATTCCAAAGAGGGATTTAGAGAAGACAGTTACTGTAGGCTTTAGACTGAGGTTTAAGAGTGGGACGGAGAGAGTGAGACAGAGAGAACATGCTGACCTATCTTCACAGGAAGATACAGACAGAGACATCAAGAAACTCAAACAGACAGAGTGAGTCACAGGGTTAGCGGTGTGGTAGCTTTGTGGTGAAAATCTCTGGCACAGAGGGGGTATTTACATCAGTTATAAATCCTCACTTTGCTTACTATCATACCAAGGCTCGGGATGGAGCTTTGACTCAAGGAGACTATGTATCCGTGTGCATTTGTTTTAGTCAGGTTTGACTGTTAAATATGAAGGAGATTCACATATGTGGTTGACTATTCAGATTTCCCTCCCATGAGCCAAATGGAACAGAGAAGGACACCCAGGGAGTCAACAGATTTCACACAAAAAATAAAATTAACAAATGACTTTTGAAGAGACAAAACAGTTTTTCAATATTGAGAGTAAATGAATTGAGTCTATATAGTCATGCGAATGGTAAATTCATAGTAAACTGCTTGCATTTGTTTGATTTAGTACAAAGGGAGGAGATGCGTTGTGGCCCTGTCCGCAAAAGCAAATTATTGATGGCAAATATAAAAATAGATTCCTGCAGGCACAGGCACATCTATGCGCTCTCTCTCTCTCTTTCTCTCTCTCTCACACACACACACACACACACACACACACACACACGCACACATACACAAACACACACCATTGGCATTTTGAACCTATGGCATTTACCAGTGCTTTTTGCAATGCCATCTGCTGGCTGGAACACACCTCTCTCTGACAGACACTGAAATCTGCTTATCTCCTTATTCCACGTTCTCTTTTTCAAGGTGAGTCACTAAAAAGTAAAAACCCCTCTGTTAGTTGTGATGCCCACTTCATGTGTATGCATTATTGATGACATGATTGAAAATGACTTAAATTGATTATTTAGCCTTCTGTTGACTTCAATACATGTTACTGGTTGATATCTCTGAACTGAACAAAAAAGGTTTCCTCACTTGTGCTAAGCTCGTTAGACCATTCCCTTGCATACTGGCCCGATTAAATTCATTCTGCCTGACATGAAAGTGAAAAAGGATGCTATTTGCCAGCAAACATTTTGATGTTGAATAGATGTTGACATGATGGCCTGCACCAGTGCTGGAAACCTGTGTAAATATTCTGTCAAAATGAAAGTAGAGACGATGTCTATGGTGCTACCTGCTGTGTTTTCTGAAATCAGGACAATTTTTTTCTGATATCAGTTCAAAACAGATTCCAGTGCTGTTTTAATTTGAGTTTTTACCAAACCCTAACACTGTGAAAATGTTATGCTTGTTTGGATTGATGCTGAACTTTGGCCACATCCTGCACATTGCTGTTCATCAAATGGTTGCTGAGATGTGACACTGTCACTGGATTATATTGTAGTAGCACTGAGCCATACAACTTTAATCTCTTATGGCTGGCATTGCAATGTTGTAGCAGTTGATGTTTAGTATTATTATGCAAAGCTTTGTTGAATACTTACTACCAAACACTGTTTCACATATAATCACATCACTTCACAGTCAATAAGTCTGGTTTCACTGTCACCAAGTTGGTGACTTTGTTGGTGACTAGCACCTTTTCAGGCCCCCCTCCTGACTTTGCTCTTCCAACCATGGGGAACTGTTTCAATGTGTTTACTGCCAAAGCATTTGGAAACAAATTGCTCAGTTTCACACAGGCTTTGCCTTCTAATGGGGCTGTATTTGCATGCACACACTAAACCACTCAGGATAAGCTGTAACAACCCTACAGCTCCTTTGCCCTATATGAGATGGCCATACCTGCACTCGGCATCCATCAAGAGCATCATCTGCCCATTTTGCTGCAGACTGGTCACTGCTGTGAATCCCTGCAAGCAGTGCTCAGAGTGCCTTGGCACTGAGCCTACATGTCGGGGGATGGCTGAGCCACCAGAGTGCATTGACTACTGCTCCCCAGAGATCTTGTTGGAATGTGATGATAGCAAGGCAGAGCGGCAACAGCTCTCCCCAGTGCAGCCCGTCTGCCACGGTCTCAGATCTCCTGCCGCCAGCCTCCTCACCATCAAAGAAGAGAATGACCAATGTCACCCCTGGAAGATGCTGATGATGCAGACCTCTCATCTGCCCAGGTGGCATCCTACTCCTACACTGTTCCCATCCACTCTCTGTCTCTTCTCTGCACAAAAAAAGAAAGATTAGTGGCTAGTTAGCTCTCTCTCTAATAACCCCTCCACTGGGGACATGGGCTTGAGTGTCTCGGGCAATAGGCTCTCTCAGTAGGCTCAAGTTCATTCAAGAATCACAAGGAAGAATACACTTGGCTCTTGAATGGCCAGCCCACCCAAGAACAGAGACTACCACCAGCCAAGCCTGTTTCTCAGTTAACCTTCCCAGCTGTGTCTGTTGACTGGCTACAGCCCACAAGGAGGGAAAGAGAAATAAAAAAGATGCTATGTGCTGTCATCCCTTTACACAAGAAACAGATATAAGTGGCAGGTTAACTGTCTGAGCGATCAAACACATTCTTGTTGTGTTAATAACGATAAATGTCTTGCTCCTTCACTAGAACGAATTCCTATAAACATCCTCATGACACCGACTTTGCTTTGTCATCTCTGTAAAACAAGAGACAGACATGAGTGGCACGTCAACATCTCTCTCAGGCCCCACTCTCCTCCAGCCAAGCAGGCTTGAGTGTTGAGTGCAGTGAGCTCTCACAGAGTACACATCCCTGCTGCCTTTTAAGCCAGTGGATGAAGGCAAGGTGCCAACTCATTTGAGAATTGCAGGGGAAACTCCGCTGCTATCCTCAAATGGCTGGCTCTTGTGAAGCCAGTCATTTGAGCACAGACCAGCCAATGAGGCCTGCCAGTGAGTCTCACTGTCAGCGGGGCTGTTTTTTTGGTCAACCTCCCAAGCTCTATAGTCGGCTACAGATGGCTGAGTGGGGAAGAGTGTCCTGTTCAAAATCACTTGCTCTCTCCCTAGTCAGTCCCCTCTGTTGATGTCAGCCCTTCACTTGGGTATTATTGTTGAGGACAGATGACACAGAGAAGAGGCGAGACAATAAAACATAAAAATATAAAAATAAAAAAAAACCTCATGTTGTTGCCTGCCCTCCTTCCTCGTCAAAAAGCAGTGGGTTCATTAACTCCTACATGCCACCCAACCGGGATAGGGTATTAGGTACAGCAGGCTCCCACAGAAGACCCACCACTAGTGACTTTGTGACCAGTGAATGATGGCAAGGTGCCAGCCTGAGAGCATCACCACTCTCTTGCTGAGGAGATGCTGGAACTGAACTTACAGAAAAAGACTGTTTCTGTGGTTCTGCTAGAGGACAGAGACAATAGCCTGCACTCAAACTATTTCCTGGTTCCCAAGAAAACTGGACACATGAGACTTTATTCCCTCAGTGTGTGCATCACACACATGCTTACTATAAAAAAAGCTGTTGGGATTGGTTCAATCCAGCAACTGGTTCACCACTATGGACCTAACCCTAACCCTAACCCTTTGGAGCCAGTTTTTCGCTGTTTGAGCCAGTTTTAGCAGGCACTGTCACAGACATCAAAGATGATGCCCTATTTGAGCTGGTCTGTCAAGATCTGGTTCTTAATGGCACAAGCTGATGCCAGTAGCTGGTCTGTGGATGTGGTGCAGACTATCCAGGATGCATGGGCACAATTCACCATTTCATGCTATAAATGAAAATACTGTCATTGGGTTTCAAAAAGTGGTCTGGAGAAAAGGCTTAGAGCCCATTCATTGTCTATGAATGGACTCTCATCCTGTCCTACACGGATGTGTATTTAGAAATGTAACCCAGATAACATGGAGTTTTTATCACATAGTAAACCCTCCAGTCATTTACATGTGCTACACACTGATCTTGCAAGGGAAATGCTTAGTCATACATTTGAATATGAAATTTCATGACTATTTAATTCAATGATGAAGTCATGTATATAACACAACATAACATAAGCTGTTATCACACTGGCAAGCAATGGAAGAAGTGGTAATGTTATTTCCTTTTTTGCTCTGGCTCAAGTATGGGTTGCAGTATGACGAACTTCGCAACCATTTTGCTGCAAACTGAGAGCAACACATTGGTTCAGCAGCATTTCAAGCTGAACTTAGTTCAACTCGAGGCTGAAAAGCTACACTCAACAATATCAATGGATCCTATCAATGGATTTCTTACCAGTCAAAGCTGACAAAAGCTAACACTGACTGGAACCAACAAAGCCAAGCAACAACAATGCCAAGTCTAAGCAAAGTGGCACATGTTGCTGCTTGTGCTGCATCTTTAGCAGTGGTTGCCACCCTACGTACCAGGGATCTGTTGTTTTGCAGGAAACTTCCAGTGATACAGCTGCCTCTCCCCAGGGAGAACAGCCTTTGGTTCGTGAAGCCCTCTCAATCAAGATAGCACTGCTGCTGGCACCGACATGGGCAAAGAGACTGAGTGACTTGTGTGCACTATTTGTACACCCCAGTTGTTTACTCGTGGGAGGGGATTTAGGTAGTGCTACATTCAGACAAAACCTGTCCACAGCAATAGTTGTTTTAGTTTCAGGCCACTTTATCAGGAATGGTTTTATCCTCCTCCCCACGGTGGGAAGCAAGAGGAGAGCCTGCCTTATTCATACCCTTTGCATGCATTGGCATGCTATGTGGAGTTCAGCTACGCTGAGATGCACACATCAGTTGTTTGAGTGCCATGGGGACAGAGTGGCCGGCAAGCCCCTGTCAAAACAGAGGTTTATGCTGGCTTTGTGAAGGAATTTCACAGGCTTATGTAATAGTAGGCAGAGACTCTCCACTGGCACATTCTACAAGGTGTGTATCTATTTGTACGGCGGTGTCATGGCTGATGCCTTGTGCCTTCACCAGATTCTATTTGTTAGACAAAATCGGTCATTTCCGAAGTGATAAGCACTGATGTAATGAAGCATGAGGTTACTTCACGTTGAATTGTAGGGTGTCCTCTATGTTTTTTCAGGATGGGTTGTGCCCCTTTAAGAATACCACTGGAGGGAAGAGAGGTGGAGTGGAGCTATGTGGTAATAAAAACCACATAGCTACAAGGCTAGTTAGCTAAGTTAGTAAATAAGCGACCAACTCAAGCAAACTCAAGCAAACGTTAGCAAGCAAGCTCCCACATGCAGCATCCCACTCCTGTTATCCAATGCTTACTGCCGCATGTCTCACTGTGCAAGCAGTGGGACCAGTGGGATGTGGCTGCCTCTCTTCTGCACATGTTGCTAACTTACCTCAGGACCAGAGTCAGGTGTCTCTCTCCCACTGGAGCTATCTGACGTACTAGCAGCACCCTGGCTAGCAGCCTCGTCAGCTCTAACATCAGCTCTCCCTGATGTCTTCATCACCGTAAACTCCCGGCAGGTGACGTGATATGCTATGTACGTCACCTATTAATAACTCAATCAGAGTTGTTTAAGTTGTTAAATAGAAGTTGGCAAGGGTTTACACCATTCCATTAAAGGGGAAATATTGCAGCTACATCAAGAAGCAAAAAAGGCAACAAACAATGACAACAACTCTCATCCAAGCCAGGCAGCATGATGATGACTGACTTGTTTGTGTCCATACTGACAGTCTGTCAAGTCAAATGCAGGAACAAAAATGATGTTTGTACTCTCTGCATTCATATTGTAATTTTACATCTTAGTAGTTTATGTGTTGGTGAGATATTTACTACTAACACTGGAATTGGTAGGTTCCTTACAATATCTTTACATAGGTTAATATATGGGATTGCACACTGAGATAGAACAATTTAAAAGAAAGGTATCACTGGTTTTGGCAAACCCTAATGCTTGCATTTACATTAAGATTACTGGCAACAACTGGAGAGAGGGATGCTGCTGCTTTTAGACATGAAGCTTGTGGAAGAATGTGACTTCTGTCATTTACAGTAGCTGTAAAGCAAACCTGTCTTTACTTTTATTAATTTCAGAAAGATTCTGGTTGGAGCCCAGCAAACTGGCCTCCCAGCCTTAAAGGGACACCTTGGCATTTTGAATTTATATTTAAGTTAGTTTTCTGTGCACACACTCATAATGTACTTCAAGCCAGCTCATTATCTTGCACCCATCATTACACATTGGTTTCAATGAAGGCAGTTTTTTAGGGTTGCTGAAGGACAAATTTCCCATAATACAAGTGCTAAAATTCAGGAATGAAATTCAAAGTGTCATGTATCTTGATAAAGGGATAAAGTCATGTGCAAATACTGTATCTCTTTGTGATGGACTCCGTGGCTTATAGAGTGTTATTATCTTTTTTCTCCTTTTTCTTTTTTCATTTAATTGCTTTTAATGCATTCATCATATACTACATATACCACATATAAATGTATGTGCACACACACGTGTACGCGCGCGCGCACACACACACACATGCACATTACTGTACATCCTAATATTTTGTACTGCTTATTTGCTGTTTAAATACCTTCATATATTTAAGTGTCTCATCATTGTCCTCTGTGATTATTTTGTTTTTATCTTATTTCGTATCTTAAGATTTTTTGGTATTCACCAGTTAATTCAGTTTTGAATATTCATCAATCAGATGCATTAATATTGGTTTTGATTGTTCCATAATTTGTTAAATAGAAATGCATAACAAGATTGCATAGCAACAACAAGGTATACACTAATATTACCAGTGTTAAGGCCTCTAATCCTTTTTTTGCCTCTCTTGTCTTTTGGACCAATGATTCTATGGCAAAAGCGAGTAAAATAGATGACAAATGGCACTGTTGTCTTGGTCCTGTAGTTAAGCCAAATTTGAGCTATGGGTGATTTGTACATAATTTTAATAACAACTCATTCTTAATGGAAATTCAACATCTCAGAAGCTTTGAAGAAAAAGTTCCATCTTAATCCAACAAAAGTTTTCTTTGTATCTTTTGTAATTAAACCTAGCTTACTCTTTTTTTTTCCTCAACAGAGTTGATTAAATTGCTTGCATGCTTTAGGTAAAGATGCACATGCCTTATTAAACTGTAATCTTTAATTAAATCATGCAAACATGACAGCGCAGATTAATTAAAGCTATAACTGATTCATAAGCACATGATGAAATGCAACTTGCGTGCACATTTTGTATCTTGCATACAGTTCCAGTCAGTGTTCCTCTCCTCTTGTGCCGCTGTGAGAATAACAGGCATAACAATCATAATGAAAAGAAGATCAATATTGGGCTGCGAGAGCAAATGAATCAGATTTTGGATCATTTAAATCTGATATGGCAACGATAACAAAAAAAAAAAAAAAAGTGTGCTCCTGAAAAATTGACAGTTTGGCAGATTATTTCAAAGACCTCATATCAACCATGTTAACAACAGTTGAATCACCAGAGTAAATATATTTTAATTCCCCCATAGGTTATGCATATTGAAGTATTTCCCATAAACAGGTGTCATCCAGCTCTTATGTTGGAGAGCAGCTGGGTAACAGTCATATCTGCACTTTCAGGATTTAGATCCTTTGAACTGCAAAGCGAAAGCATCAAACAGATAATTGTTTGCCATGTTGGGTTTGATGGTCTGGAAGGGTGGCAACATCAGAGACAATTATTATACCACTGATTTAATTCAGCGCTTGAAGAAACACCATTTGAAGGAGTATAACAAGTCCTTACATACAATAAGCCAGCTCATAAGAAGTGTGCACCAAGGCAGCAAACATTACAGGATGAGCTGAGAAAAACAAGAGATAAAAATCCCTACTATGACGAGAAAGGTTAAATATAATATTAATACAAAGGAGGATTATTATTGAATGCATTGCATTAAGTTACCAGTCCCTCTAAATATTGCTCTGGCCATGGAGCATTTGGAGTGAGTCAGATACTGTTAGTTCACTACAGTGCACATTGGATTATTTGCAGCTATATAGTGGAATGTTGAACAATAAGATTTTTTAAGAATAAAAATGGCTGGTTTACAAATGGAGTGGGGAAGAAGAAAGTTATGATTGTTTTTGGTAGGCAATTGTGATTTTATTACTCCTGCTGAATTAATGTTCTTATCCCATTCATCAGAGAAAATGATTAATACCTTTGTAATACATTACATCACAGCATTTCATATGCATGAATGAATACTTCAGAGTGTTCATTCATTTGTCTTAAGCTTTGAGAGAGACTTGTTCATTTTTCCCATAGCCATAACGAATCGGCAAAGATCATAGGAATAAAATGTGGATTCCGTTTGAATCTTGTAACCCGAGAGTACAAGAAAAATATCTTTGTGCATATATAATAGCAACCCCAAGCTTAGAAAACACTGATAATTAGGCAAATGTGCTCATAAAAAACTGTTCTTGAGGGATTTAGGATAAAACCTGTTCATGTAAATATTTGATGAATGGGGACTGATGTTTTCAAAGGTAAGAGTACCATTTTTTCCAGTGCTAATTAGGTTAGCTAATCAGAGGGGAAGCAAGATTAGCTAATTGTTTTCTAGTGAGTAACCCAAAATCCTGTTCTCTAAACCGCTCACACACTTCTCATTCTTTCCATCTCCCCACTTCTTACAGTGTTTAAGATTTCAAATACTTCATCTAGGGCCTGCAATGCATTTAGATGATTGATAATTTTACGGTACAGAATATGACCTTTATATCTTAAATTACCATTTAGACAAGTGGCTGCCTTCCAAGTGGGAGATTTCTGTCAGAATTCTGTCAGTGTTTTATGGAAGCGTAAGGGGGTCTTGCTGTTTTGTTGATTTGATAGCAGCAGCATCCCTTCCCAGGCAGGCATGGAAACCTCCAGGGGTTGCCAACACAATGTAAAGGCACTGTGACTGGCTCATTCCATGGGGCAAGAATACTGACTAGCATGTAAGGGAATTGAACACCGTGCTGTACATTTAGCCTCCAGTCATCTTGTCATGATTCAAGCAGCAACGCTAAACACACATTACATTCATTAAAAAGCAATAATCAAGGAAAAACGATTGAATAGGTGGTTTGCTGGAAGGGTCCGGTTTCTGCTTCCTTTGATGTGATGAAAAGGAGAGAAAATGTTGTGACCTGCTACACCCTGCGCTCACACACTAATCATTCCACAGTGAGGTCACGCCTGCTCTGAAAGTCTGCAGGGCCGCTGGATGCTCCTATGACCTGCAGCAAATTGTGCTTTTCAGAAAACAGATTTTTAACTGTATTTGTGTGTGTGCGTGTGTTTGTGTGTATGTGTATGTGTGTGTGTGTGTGTCCGTGCGTGTGTGTGCACGCTTTTGGTTACCTCCAGAGGCTGTGTGGCCAGAGTTAACATCACACATTCTTCATTGCTCATTTAGGCACAGTCAGTGTTCATTCTTGCTGCGAGCGCAGTCTTATCTCTGTGAACAAGTGCATTTTAGAGACAACGTGTAATTAAAATCTAAGCACATTGTACAGATTGTCTTACAACACATCACTGAGAGCCCCGCCAGACTGTTTTGTTGTATTCCTGCGGACTCTAACAAAGCATGTAACTTAATGTTCGGGGGTGCTGTGGTTGAGACCCCCCGCCTTCTGGAAACACACATCCCCCTGCTGATTGCAGGCAAATCCCACTGAAATCTCATCTGCCCTGTCTTCCTGAATCCGTCTCCCTCAAAAACAAGTGTGAGTGGGTTATATTTTCATTTGTTGAATGTAAAAAAATAAAAGACATACATGGATACATGCTTCTGAGGGGCGGAAGAGACTGACAGCAGGCAGACAGATAGTCAGGAGCAAGATCTTGAGGCATTTTGAGGGTCTTTTTTTTGTGCTGGAGTCTGTATTGCATTTATCTCCCCGGGAAATCATCGACCCATTGATTACACATTTACAGTGATTGCTTTCTGGTGGCCTTCCTGTCACCTTTCCTCAATTTTTCTTTTCATGTCTGTGTCCTGTTTTCGTCATGGCCCTCTTTTAGGGGAAGAAAGTTCACAGAGTCTGTTGATGAATGTTGGGGCATGTGGGTGCAAATGGCATACAAAAGCAAACAATGGCCAAGCAACTTCAAACCCCTGAAATTTTGACGTTTTGAGAGACAGACTGGTGGGAAAAGGGAGCGAGGGGGACATTGTGGTGGAAAATTAGTTTTAAAACTGTGAGATTTCTGCACAATGGGGCGGAAGAATGAATGGCTTAAGACGGAGAATTGTACAGGATGGGATTGGGGGTGGGAGGGAGGTGGAGTGGCAGGAACAGAAATGTAACAATTCACTTCATTCATTACTTATTCACACCTCACCAAATTGTTTGAATGCGACACAATGAGGTGCTAAGAAGAAAAAGCATCCGCTCATTTCACCTGTTATGTCTTAACTATAAAAATACCACTTGAAGAGAAGAACCAATCAAAACAAAAGACAGAATACAATTACAAACTCATAACTGACTGACAGTGCCAACTATAATCAATCTAATCATGAAATGAAACTTTTGTGGAAATTCGACTTTTGTCCATCTTACTCACAGTCAGGGGAGAATATGCCAATTTTGCCTTGTAGATAGCAACAGGCTGCATGCTAGTAAGCTAGCATTACTGCTAGCCCTGCTCCTGTGAAGGGAGAAAAATACCACCTCGCAGCATCTCCAAAGCTGATTTATTCAAGTGATACTCTTGCATCGTTATAAGGAAAACAAAACAAACAAACAAACAAACAAACAAACAAACAAAAAAACATTGACAAGAGGTAGGAGTGTTTGTAATGCACCTACATTCAGGACTAGGTGTGACAAATAACTAGCATCATGCCATAACATTACCATCAACAAAACCTAGCTGACCCAAGCTGCGTTGTTTTCACAGTCAGCAAACTGGCTTGAAAAAATTTTGATGACAAAACAGACACACAAGAAGTATCTATTTGAGTCTGAATATTGACCTTATGCGCCCCATCCATTTTCACTGTTGTTTTTATAATTCCGCTAGCTGGATTTCATAGCAGAGATACTAGCTAACATGGGTAAATCCCAAACTAAATAGCCAAAACAATGCACATTTAGACAAAACTGATTGTCCTTGTAATAAGATTAAAATTTTTTCATTCAAAACTGACAGACTTGGAAAGTTCACAGATCCATTGCTAGACATTAAGCCAGAAGTGGAAAAACAAAAATCAGCATGTATGTATTGCCTAAAAACACTGTGGGTACAGAAGAGGAAGGCAAGAAGGGCTAAGTAAAAGATTATTTTAGCTTAATGCACTCTAAAATCTTGACAATAAATTTTAAGAAGTGACAGTCTACTTTCTCCGACAACACACAGATGAAGATAGACATGGAATGGACAACTAATTCTTTCCTCTACATACTTTGTGTCTTTTAAAACCCTCTTTCAGATGGAGAAGCTAATAAAAAAGCTGTTTTTAGAAATGCACTATTGGTTGTGTCAGAGCCAATCAGTGTTTCTTGAAAGCCATCTAAATGCCAGTTTAAAGCCTATAATCCCCAATTACCTCCTGGGGATGAATAAAGTATCTGTTTGTATCAAACAAAACATAGAGGGTGAATGAAAATGAGTGGTATGGAAATGTAGAATTCTAGCTACAGAAATCACAAAAGCCAGCTTCAGCAATTGATTGGAGGATGGTTTACTGTTGGTATCTAAAATGTTGGTGTGACCTTACCTCAGAATACTGAAGCCTCTAAGACATCAGCTTCAAGTCAGATTTTCCCTCTACGTGAAAGGCATGTAATTCTACTTTATCTTTAATTCTCTTGTGTATCTCTTACATTTTTCTGTTTTTTAATCCCTCGGGCAAGACATGGGTTTCTCTTTTTCTGCCTTGTGCACTCACTCTAGCGCAGACAGCACAAACAGGTTTCACTTTCAGGCACTCCATTGCTATTCATGAATTCATTGGCTTTATCATGTCCTTTGTTGTATTTTATTCAGTTATTAGTACAATCCATCTTACCCCAGAGCTCTGGCACATAATGACCCAGATTCTCTGTCTGACTTCGTGAAGTGCCTTAAAAATCCTGAAGTGCTGGAGCTTGTTAACCTTTGCTGTAATATAGAAACCCTCCAATCTGTTGTCTGTGGGCTTCTTGCTTGAATGCCAGCCCTTTGGGAATTTGTTGTTTGGTTTCAGGGATTCAGTGCAGCGAGGAAGCACTAAACCAACAGATGAGAACCTCAGGCTCCAACTGTTCACTGTCAACTCCATCCATGTCCGATTCTTTACTCAAACCTGTGCTTCTCCATCTGCCTTTCCCTACTGTCGATCTATAAATCGGTCTCCTCTGTCACCCATTGATTAGATTGAATGGGTGTTAAACAGAGTAACCGCAGGGGACAGAAATAAGCATGGAATTCCTTATTAGCTATTATCTGCTATCATCACCTCACTCGTACCAGCCCCATAGTGAGAAAAGCTCTGTCAATCAACCTAATAACATTTCCTGATGCTGAGGCATGAATCTTAATGCATCTACACACATCCACAAACACAAACTCACCTACTGTACACACACACACACACACACACACACTGAACCATACTTGTCTGTCAGCTTGAGTACTCTGTGATTATGTATAATGACATTTGACAGGGTTTATGATTTTAACAACGAATGTGTGCACGGTGTGTGAATATTAGCATGGAATGGTGTCTTTATGGCCACCAGTTAACCAGAGTAGTGACAAAAAAATGAAAGGCAATCTATTTCCTTACATCAGAGAAATGAGTGTGTGTATGTGTGTGTGTGAGTGTGTACCTGCCCGCATGTGTGTTCAGAGACAGGGGACACATGGGTAACACTCCTCCAGCTTTTCTAGTCATGACGCCAGGATTCTGAAAGACCATGTTCTCTCCCGCTGTGCGCCAGTTTTATCCCTTGATTGTCTCTTGATGTGTCCTAGCAGGTGTTCGGTGTGTAGTGGCATTGGTAGCAGCGTCTTGTTTTTGAGCAAAGTAATGAGTGAAGAGAAGAGATCAATGGTTTTCTTTGCCCAAGACCAAACAGTTACATAACAAGAACAGTTCTTTACAAGCTTCTGTGTGACTATGTGGATGGGAGATGTGCGTGTTGTGTAGAAGAAGGTACGTTTTCTTTAAAGGCACACTCCTCTGAAGTTAGTGCTGCCCTTCTGCAAGTTCAAGGTTATTTAGAGCCCTTAAACTCATTACCCATTACCACCTGAACAAGGACACAACTCTGTTGTGAGCATTGCAGTGTGAGGGCTGCACACAGAAAACAATGTTATGTGTTGATGCCATTGATACACTGTGTTTGTCACGTTGATTTCGCCCACAGTCTCTGCCCAGTCTGTGCAACCTCAAGCAATATGCCATGCTACATTTTTCCAAAGTTAAACATTTTGAAGAAAATCACTTGGGAGCACAGGGGGAGGCTGCCTGGTGCAGTCTGAGAAGGAGCACAGGTGCTTTTCAGATGGATTCAATTATATGAAATTACAAAAAATTATTTCAGAAGTTCATTTTTTTCTTTGCAAAAACTTGCACAGGTAGCACGTTCCAAAAAAGAAAGTTCCAAGGCACTCTCTCTTGCATATAAGAGACACCTTCAATTTATCATTGGCAAGCTTTAAAAATATTTTAAAATAATAGGGTACAAACAATGTCAGCTTGATTCATCAGGGACCCTGATGAAAGGCATTTCTTATATGCAAGATGAAGTGCCTTGGAAGTCTCTTTTTTGGAATCGGCTACCTATTCAAGGCTATGCAAAAGAAAGACTTCCAAAATTGTTTTTTTTTCTTTTCTTTTTTTTTTGTTAGATATTTTGTGTCGCAATTTACATCTAACATAGCCAAGATGTTCAAAATGGTGTTTAACCTTGGCGCTATGCCTACAATCGGCCTCATTCCTCACATTCAACCACACCTACCCACCTGTGTCTCTGCAGAGAGATTCAGGCAGGTTGTGAAAAGAGAAAGGGTAAAATAGTACATAAAAAATAGTAAAATAGTATGTAAAATAGTATGTAATACTTGAAAGGGAGAGTAAATAAAATTGCAAACTCTGCAGCAGTGTGTTTGCAGTGACATAAGGTGCTGCTGTGTGGCATGGCAGGGCAGAGTCACATTGAGAACATGAGTCATTATCCTTGTGGCTAATTTCTGGGTTATTTCCTCAACCATTCCCTTCCATTAGTCATCATGAATATCTCCACTTAAGCACACTCTGACCGACAGGTCTACACTTGGACTATAAGCACACCAAGGGTGTTCATTACTTATGACCACTCTTAATAGGAGCAGTTGTAAAGGCGGTGATTGCTGTCTCTTCCTGGTGTCACAGATACCATTAACTCTGATATAAAATTTCAAAATGTCCTCATTAATGCTGTGAGTAAGAGGTGGCAATCATGGCTGAACACGTGAGAAATTAGTTTCATGGGAGGCGGTGGCTTTGCTTAGCTGGTTTAGATCATATTAACTTGACAGCATTTGTCTGATTGATGTTTCAAAGTGATTGGAGACTAAAATATGTAATCAATCACTGAAATGATTGTTATTGTCATCACTGGATGTAAAAAACATCATGAACCTGCAATAATCTGAGGTTCTTTGTATGCTGAGAGACAGCTATCAGTTGATTTCTCCTAAGTCAAACCAACTCTTTAAGTGCACCTGTTATCATCCACAAGTCTCAACAAACGGTAGCAACAGTAACTGTTACTCTGTGCACATGGCATGCCACTTTTGTGCTGTTCCAGGATATAAATCCACTAGGACTGTTTTAAAAGAGGTGAGGGCAACCAAACTTATTTTAGTTCCAACAAGCAGGATATTTTCACTTTGCAAGACAGCTGGTTGGTCTTACCAGGGTCGAGACAATATTGTTACCCTAGAAGGGGAAGTGAAGCCCACCCAGCCCTGCTGGAGTGTATTCATGTAGAAAATGCAGCCAGTAACACTCCATTTTATTACAGTTATTGACTTAGTAATTCTCAAATCCTGGTGGATAATGAGGATAGTACTCAAGAATAATACTAAATAGAGAAACAGTTCAAGAGTTTGGATTACTGAAAGACTTTTCCAAAGGTTGCCAATAGATTTATAATCACATGCTACTCTCACTCTCACAACCTATGTAATTACACCTTCACTTGTAACTACTCCTTCCTCTACCCCATTCTCTCTTGAAGTTTGGGATTATAACTCTTGAAAACCATGAAATCCATAAAAACTGTTGAGCCATGGTGATACAAGCTAGGATCCTCTCACATCTCGTATTAGCTCCTCTCGCTGTTGCATCAAGACGTGCCTGCTCACATCAGCTGGCCCTGGAACTACGCTCACAACATTTTTGTATGACAAATGTGGATTTTTCAGAAAACATTTATGAACAGTCTTGAATATTTATTTGTTTGTTGTTTGTTTGGCCATGGTATAAATGGAATAGTATACACCAAGTGATGTTTATTTATATGGCACCTCATCACAAGCTCACAAGCAAAGCATATCTCAAAGGAGCAAGCGCACAAATCTAACAAACGATGAGACACAAAACAAAATGATGCAATACAGTTTGCAGTGTGTGTAAATCAACATGAGAGTTGCGCATGCCTTGAACTTTACAAGAGGTGAGGTGAAAGAAACAATGGTGCAGTTTTTAAAGGGATGTGACACACTGAAATGTGTTTTTCAAGATATTAACTGATGTTTAGGCGTTGTTTGAGATAGCAGGTCCTTCCTCCATATATAAGTACATATGTTGAAATCGTGATGTTTTAGGTGATAAATAATCAATTCTCTTTTTTTCTGGGTTTAAGAGTCAAAAGTAGGTGAATGCTATGTTTTGGTGTCTTAGTTAGATTTTACATAATCGGATTAATTTGATAGACACTCCCTCTGAACCCTTCCTCACCCCTTCCACCGCTGATCTCCACACCCAGTGTCTTGCATTTTAAAACTAGTGGGGAAGGCAGAGAGGGACTAAAACTGGGAGCACCATCATCCTTTAAGGATCAGAGAATCAAAGGGGAAAAGTTAGACTACGCAAAGTGAGGCATTATTAATAATAGATGCTATTTGTTAAGAGGCTATGCCGTGGTCCTAGCCCCATTTAATTAGGGTCTCGTTCAAATGTATCTGCAGTGTATCAAGTAACAAACCACCCCATAGTCTCCCTCTCCAAGGCATAGGTACACTCTGCACCAATGCTATTTGCACCTCCTCACTTGTCATTACATTATGCAGACATGTGAAACGGTGCAAATGACATGAAAAAATACAAATGCACACAAATACACATAAACATGTCCACGAGTACCGCAGATGTGTTGGACTATTACACAAAACACTGCATACAGGCTCACACACAAAAAAAGGACCGACACAGAGAAACAGAAGTTAAAGGAGTGTTCTTTTCATCTTTCAAAAGCTGCCAGAGCCAGCAAATGGGATATCAAAGAAGATTACACATTACACATCTCAGTATTACAAAACAGGATCAGTGTCTGTCTCCCCTATCCACGTCAAGCCTGCTTATGCAACTATCTCTGTCCTTGGTCCGGCAAACAGCCAGCTAGCTAGCTTTTCAGAAAGCACTGCAACAACAGCAATTCCAGATCAGATTTGACACCTTGGCACCCGTCAGAATATACAGACTGCAGACAGTGTACACTATCCAGATAAAAGGGGAACTATCATGGTCATGCTTTGTGAGTCCTGAGTCCTATTGGCTTGGGTGACTCTGCACATTTTAGGACTGCAGGCTTATATGCGAATGCAACTTCAGGACAGTGTGCGTGCACAAAAATAAATAAATAAATAAAGCCAAAAAAAAATTTATAAAAAAAATAATAAGTCCATTCTACCCCATGAGACAATGATTTAAATGAACTGTGGCTTCATATTTCCGTTTGTGCCTTGATTCAAAAGACCTTGAGGAAAGTTTCAGGATTACTTTCACTCCCCAGTCATCCCAAACATTTGCCCTCTTGCCTCCATCAGTCAGGGAACATGTTTTTCATACCGCTGACTTCACATTACCGACTTCCTGCCTCCGCCAAGACTCTGTAATGCGCTGTTGTGTTTTGGTTTCCGAGTCCCTGGGAGCATCATGTGACAACTCTTAGTGTGACAGGAGCTTGCTGTTCCTCTGCAGTCCCAAATGCACTCAGTGCCGCTCTGCCACGAGGGCACGGAGCTGAGCCGTAACACCAATCTAGCGGTGCACCCCAGTGAACGGCTGGGCTTACTGCATATGCTGTAACGAGTCTTAATGTGCAGCTGGGATGATTACAGATTTGTTAATGTCAGATCTACTTCCCTCTTAACTGTCACTCTGCTCATTTGTGCTATTGTTCGAGTTCTTGCTCGAGAACAGAATGTCGTTCTGCTCAATCTGCCACACCACTCATATGCTCGACACTTGATTATTATTCTCTTACCTTGTCGCCCTTCACTTTCCACAAAAAAAAACTTTCTCTCTCACTTAACCAAACACACACACACACACACACACACACACACACACACTCACTTTCTCAGTCAGCCAGTCACTCACTTTCTCAGATATTATTAATTTTCTGTGTCCCTAAAACTGTCCTCTCCCCCCCTCCTCTCTCTCTCTCTCTCTCTCTTTTCTTCTGTTGTCTTTTCCAAATAAAACTTTTTCCTTGCTCATATCTTTATTCACCCTTTCCTTTCTCTAAATCACTCTTCACTGAAAAATACAGTGAAACGTTAAGAATAATACAGGGAAATCAGTTAAGAATAATCCAAAACATGATCTTTGTATTGATTAAATGCATTTCAGTAATGTGGAACCAATATACACAGATTTTTTTAAAGACCTATTATTGGCATTAAACCCTTAAAAACTCATCTCTGTTCAAAAAAAAAATTACATATTAATACATTTTTTAACCTTTAACTCTATACCTTTGCCTTCATTTCATATTCGTGGATGTATGAATATGCAAACAGTCCCCGCCTCTGTTCAAATCTCCACCCATGCCGTGCATACCTGCTCACCTTCGACTCTGCCCTCCCCTCATCAAACACACAAACCTCCGCTTGTATCCTGTTTTGCTACTGTACGCTACACAATGGCGAGAGGTAATATAGGTTAATTCAGCCATACATGTCAGTGCCGGAGGCTGATTCCAAAGCAGAAGAAGAAGAAGAAGGAGAGCAGGGCTGTACAGGGCTGCCTACAGGGCTGCTGGATGTATTAGAATAGCAATTTTTTTTATGTATCACGCTACAACGTCAGAAACGTGACGGTAATAGATAACATGGGCCTTCACCTTGATTATCAATCTGAGAATAATGTGTTGCTAATGTTAGATAAACCTTGGCCCTGATCGCCAGCTCTGACAACAGTTAATGTTGCCTACCTTGTACAGATAAACACCCAGATGTGCCATTTGGAGGAAATGCTTTGAAAGCCATAGAAAGTCTCCGGAGAAAGGCAGCTAGTGTACGTGGTCAGCTGCTATTGCATTAGTTAACAATGTAACATTTGAAAGCACACATGAAATGTACAAATAGATAGTGAGATCCTGAGGCTACGATAGGCTACAATTACCAGTCTGTGACGTCAAAGACCGGTAAACTTCTGTGGCCTCTGTTAATCCTGTTTTCTGTGAGTACAACAGCATTTTCACCGCCGTTAAGTATAAAACAATGCTCTATGACAAGTGGAGCACAAAGAATACAGCAATGTATTAGCGGATTATCGAGCAAAATACATTAAAAAACGGAAAAGAAAAAGAACTTTTTTAAGCAGAGTGGGTCTTGAAGTAAATCAGGTGACTTCTTTTCACTTTTGCTTCCTCCCTCCTTTTCTTTTAATGACATCTATTTTCTAACCATTCATTTTCTTCTTCCATGAGTCCTTTCCTTTATTCTCATGGCAGGCAAACCCGCAGAGAGTCAGACACACAAACAAGAAATTGACAGGAGGAATATCCAGATGGTCTTTTAGCCAGGACTTTAGTTTTTGGTGTTGGGATTAAGATAAATAATACCAGCAAGACAGCCTGACAGATGCAAAAAAAAAAAACAAAAAACTTTGATATGGATTGACACCAGCATCTCTTTAACCTTGTCAAAGACCCCTCTCTCTCTCTGTCTCTCACTCTCACCTCATTCAATCCTCTCATCTTTTTCTTTCTTTTTTTTTTTTTTTAATTTTCACTGGCATGAATGCAGCTCGACAGAGAAAGTTGGACTTGAGCCACAAGTCATTCATTCTAATTAGATACCACTGTGAAATTGGCAAATGTTTTAAATACAGTCTGCAGTCTTCAGGAGATGGCCATAATTTAATTAGAGTTCTTAATTACAGGCATTTTGAATGCTGACACAAAATGACATTTTCGAGACTTGTCTCTTTTAATTACGTTACATATGTTTTATTAAGCAACATATTCCCCACCCCGCCCCTTCTTATGTGTCCTTTCTCTGCACCTCTCCCTCTTGCTTTCCCTCTCTGGAGAATCCTTTCAAACACACCCGCCCAGGTCAGCTATGACAAAGAAAAACCTTAATGGGAGCAAATGGGAGCTGCTCACAACTTCCCCAGGATCATTTATCTTAATAACAATCAGACCTCTACGGAGGGCTCAGATACCTAATAGCAAACAGATTTTTGTGTATGTATGCGTGTGTTTGTGTGTGTGCAAACAAGTGTGTGTGTGTGTCAGTGGGTTGCATTCTATGGTTAATGGGTTAAATTCTAATTTGTTAATTGCTGGCAATCTTTCTAAATGACTTCAAGTTTACACCTTACATTGATTGTGTATGATGATGTGGAAGAGTTGCCTCTTGTTGCTCAGCTGTGATTCTCAGTAGAGCAAAAGAGGAGCAGGGAACCTTACGTATCGACGGGATGACAGAAGCACACCAAGAGGCAACCAAGGCTAGAAAGCTAGCCCACATGGAGAATTTTGGGGTTTAGGTTTCCGCTTCCGCCCACCTTGTGATGGAGGATGTTTCCCCAGGGAAAGCATGAAATACCGAGTTCTCTGAGGCAATATTCAAACACATTATTGAAGAGACTAGGACAAAATCACTGGGACAATTACCAAGTTTTGCTTTCCTGCTCAGATTTGGATGGCCAACTCAAGCGACCAATGAGAGGACAGCGGTTGGGTCTTGATAGCTCCGTCCCTTTTTTTCCACAGAAAGCCTGGCAATGAGGTTACATCCCATGAAACTTAATATGTTTCCTGCATACGTTAAAAAAGAAATATGTAACTATTATATCTATGTAATATTATCTAAGAGCATCACTATAATTCAGGCAGTCATGGTAGTTGTTTAGTAACATGTTCATATTCCCTCCAATTGGACATAACCACGACCCTCACTGAACAACTGGGTGATCTATTTAAACAAACTTGGTGCCCAATCTTCCTCAGCATTACAAAACCTGCCTGCTTGCACCCCAGTCTTTAAAACCCCTCTCCCCACCCCAACCTCCTCCTTTATCACAGGACATCTAAGATTTCACTTTGTAGGCTATGTATGTGTATTCATTAATGCTTCTTGATGCCTATTGCCATGTTCTTTCAATGGTGATGGTAATAATAGAGTAATAGCACACACTACAAGACTTCTGAAATTGGCGTGCAGGTGGAGACCCCATAGATAATTAGTCCCAACCAAATGTCACAAAAAATCAGATACAGATAATAACAGATTTGTTATTATTTGTATCTAAATTTTTTGCTGCCTTGCTGGTGATGCTGTGGCTTGAGTTAAGAATCTAGATTCTAACCTCAAGCCACAGCATCATCAACAATGCAGGACTAGAGGGTCAAAATCTGATTTTATCGCTTAATTAAAACAAGAGGTTAAAAACAAGCAAACACTAGTTAATGACAGTGTTCCCTCACTGCCAAAAGACTTAATGTCCAGTTCAGCGTTTTTCATTAACAGCCCACTCGCTCAGCCTTGCTGCAGTTTAGTACAGGACAGAAGAGCCCAGCAGCGCTTTTGTGCGGTCAAGTCCCAAGAGCCGGGAGGAGACGGATACCAGGAAAGCAGCTTTTCGTCTGGCAGCAGCTTTCCGCTCTCTCCCGGGAGCTCTGAGAGACCACAGACTTCTATAGGAGCTTTTCAATTTGGACTACGATAACTATGATAACGCTGTTTTCAGCCAAGGTTTGTATTGTTTTCCGGGAATAAAATCTGACTTTGACCATCTATTTCTTTCTTGTTAGTGGTGTTGTAGAAAAGTGCTCTTCTACTTTGCAGGAGCCAACAGCCACGCTGAGCCAATAAATATCAAACATACTTGATGTAAATTGAAGTGCCTCTTAGCGGCCCCGAGCGGCTTGGCATGACTCGGTCAGCACCTCACATTACACTATTCTCAGGGCAGATTTAGGCTTGGCTTGGCCTTTAATCACGAAGGCCCCCCGGAATCTGTGCCGATAATACCTTAGTAATTGAGCATTGAAAAGCAATGCTTTTTTTTAATGGAGTAGCCTGCTCTTACTTTTGCTTGAGTGGTGCACAAGGAATATTTATTACTGGAAGAAAAAGAAAATGTCTGCAAATACCTCCAAACATCAGTTAACACTGAACTTGACCTATGTGCTACCCATATGGGATTGGCAGCCACACCATCTGATTACGTGTGTGTGAGCCTGTCTTTCTCTCTGTCCGCCTGTCTGTCTTAATAAGCATGCCTTTTTTGTATGTGTGCAAGCGTGATTATGTTTTGGTTACGTAACCATGTTTTGTATGTGAATTCTCCCCACGGTTGTCTGTCATGAAAAGCTCCAGAACAAATTCTGATTCAGCCAAGATGCGGCTCTCTATGCGTTGCACATGTGATATGTAGGACACGTTCATGTGCTTGAGGGACAGGCTGGGAGCAGGAGGAGTGACTCATGAACATATCTGTATGTTGCAGTCAGGGCAGCGGAAGGCATCATACTGGGTGTGAACTCCGCCCTTTGCCAGCTCTTTCATCACCACCTTGAACCTTGAATGTAGAATGGGGTGTGTGTGTGTGAGTGTGATTGCGTCTGCCTGTCTTTGCATATGCATCATCTTAATCCACAGACTGTCTCTATATCCAGCCAATACCCGCATATACATTTCTGACTTTCTCTCTGAGTAACTGTGGCCTTGTGGAGCTCAAGTGGTGCAGCATGGAGCTTGTACCGCCTCGGTTAGAAGTTTGATTCCCAGAATGTTGCATGTTAAAAATGTATGCACTTGTGGTACTGTAATGTGCTTTGGGTAAATGGATCCACCAAATGGCATATATTTTTAATACTTGCGTGATATATATTCATTTACTTGTGACATGGATTTACTAATTTACTTGTGGCATGGATGGTAAAATCCATAAGCACACAATTTATAATGCTAAATCAAAAAGAAGTTAAAATAATTATCACCACCCTAGTTATTTATTGCTACCAACCTAATGCTTCTTGTGTCTCAAGCTAGTGTATTGTAGAGGGTCACCATTCAGTTCCTGTTAGCTCAAATGTAATGTATTTCATGATGTGACATTTGTGACTTGTGACATTTAGATGTCGTTTCAATGAGAGATGAACCTTTAATGATCCCCACGGTGAAACTGGAATGTTGCAGCAGCAATTACACAATATAGAGTGCATGGTAAATAAGAACACAGCAAAACAGGGTGGGGGATGTTAAATATAATGAAAACAAACATTGCAATACCAAATTGTGATACAGAAATATATGAATGGGAAGTTAAAAAAAAAAAATACAACTTTATGTAGAATTATATATGCACAGAATATGACTTTGAGCTGTTAGAAGAGCTAAGATAAGGGCTTGCCATATGCCTCTACTGACAGTAGAGGCATATGGCAAGGCCTCAACAAGTTACAGATTATAAAGCCACCATTTCAGCATTTCATGATGGCCCTAAGTCTTGCCAACCTGACAATGTTAATGAGTTTTATTGCTGCTTTGGTTATTTTTGCACAGACACAGACAATTGTATCTGCCAACAGTAGCTGATCCTCCCATCAACCCTTTTGTGACACACCTTTTGTGTGTAAAGTCTGAAACCTGCTGTGTAGACAGGACAGTACAGGAAAGCAGCAGGCTTACTGCATCTATGTAAATCTCAAGTGGCGTGTTCATGATATTGCTTCAGTTTTTATTGACATTTTTAACTGGTCCCTAAAACTGTGCAAGCCGTCAGCATGTTTTAAATCTTCCTTTAAAGCTCCTGTGCCAAGTGTTGGCTGCTTGAATGATTATAGACCTGTGGCGCAACTTGCAGCCCTTTTTATATTGGGCTAGTTCATCTTCATGGGGCTCTCACTTAGGGCACGTGGTGATAGCCTATAGGCTGGTACAGCAAGGTGAGTGGCCCCTCCTAAAGCTGATCCATCCACGGGGATGTCAAGGTTATCAAATTGAAAATGAATCAGTGAGTGGGCAACCTAATATCTAATATTTATATTTGGTTTGAGGTTTTCTTAATGTGTAAAACTGGACAAGACAGCAAGGAAACAAACAAGGCAGCACAGAAAACACTGAGAAAAATATAAGAAAAAGAAATGAAGGAGGAAGTCTATGAAACAGAGGAAGTTGCACTACCGAGCCGGAGGATGAGGAAGGGCGAAAGATGATGCCAGGTGACTTGGCACTTAGCAGGAGATGGCATGCGCATATCTGATGCAAACACTGACTACGACATGACCTTTAAAACTTACTTAAACTCTAAAATAAAGCCATCCTTGCATGAGGGCTGTTTGAGCTGAGTAAATAGCTGCTCAAAAATGACAGCAGAGCTACGACTGAAGTCTTGCAGACAGTGCTACACAGTCTGCCTGCCCACTGGGACAGGTTCAAGTAATTTTGGATGAATATGTAGTTAGAGGCAGCACAACCAGAACAAGTGGCTTGCATGAGAAGTTCCTCGACCTTGAAAATGTATCAAAAATTAATAGAGGAGTTCAACCTTACTGAAGCATCTCCAAGCGTTCCTGCAGATGGCAAGTTGGAAAATGACATTTTGATGGTTTTGGACACGAATGGAGTTATCGACAAAAACGCACAGAAAACACAGAGGAAGAAGACAGAGAAAAAACACACTTGTTAGTCTTCTGACCATATAAGGTAGGACACACATCTATTCTATTCTGTTCTATACTATCCTATTCTATTTGGGTGCTGACATTAGCCCTATGTGACATTAGTCCAAAATCCCCCTGATGATGACGCATAATTAGGGCAAGTTATCTGCAGCTTATAAAACATTCAAATATAAAATAGACAACACAACTGTTGGACCTAAATCATGACAAATATTGCCATAATGGCATGTGATGTGGTTGTTGGAGTGAGGCCAACCAATGACAATGAGATGTGACAAGTTTAGGAGGGTGGTCAACAAATGTGGAGGCCTGAGGCAACTACATCATATTAGGAATGGATCTGCATTCGGAAGTCTAGCCCCAGTGCTCAAGTTTGTATCGTAAAGCATAAGTAGGCGGCTGTTTCTATTTGGTGCTACTACAGAACGGACAACAACAAAACACCAGGTTGTTCTGTGGTGGAGTATAGCTCACCTGATACTAATAAACGAGGCGAGCAGGCATCCCTAAAGAAGCATCTCTCCTTGAGTTTGTGCACCCTACTCCGAGTTGGATGCAATAAATAGTTACTGCAGTGCTAATAGCAATGCACCCGAGGAAAACAATAGTAAACACAGAGCAAACAGACAGTGTGTTGCTTCATCCAGCAGTATGCACCCCAAGCAACAAGAAATAACATGTTTGGATTACAGAGAGTACAAAACGAGAACATCAACAAGAGGACCAACAAAGACCTCAAGTTTGTTTTTGACAATGTCTTTGATGAGGGCTCTACTGAAGTGGACATCTTTGAGAAGACTACTAAAGGGGGGTTGGATAGTGTGACGAATGGATTTAACTGCATAGAAAAAAAAAGCTACAGCGGCTGTATTTTTTCTTTCCATTCTACAGCACCTTGAGGCTCCTGCCACCTATACATGGCTTCTCTTTGTGGACTGCAGCTCAGCATTTAATTCCATCACACCCACAAAGCTATTTGACGTCTGCAGCTTGGAGTTAGTCAGGCTGTGTGCCATTGAGTCCTTGACTTCCTGCAGGGCAGGAATAACAATCAACAACAGGGTTTGTGGTGCTCCGCAAAGATGTGCTTTGTCTCCTGTCCTGTATTCACTGTATATGACTGTATCTCCTAATGTGACTGTGTAAAATGTTTAAGTTTGCTGATGATACTGCGATGGTGAGAATGATCTCCTGTGATGATGAAAACTGCCTACACGACAGAGGTCTGTTTTTTAGTTGACTGATGTTGTGGCAATGATTTAGGTTGAATGTCACTTCAAATATGGCTGTCAAATTAACACATTAATTTAGGTCAATCTAACTATAAATGGAGGAATTTCTCTCTGTCCTTTGATTTTCTTGACAAGTGTTCATCCGATTGTATTGCTGAGGCAATGTCAAGTCAATGATGTTTTAGGGTCATAAATATGGTCATAAATACTGATGCATGAGGATGTTACTAAGCTAACCGAGTGAGTCTCATGAGTGATGATTTTATATTTTCTCTGGTGTTTGTAGATTCACAACGTGTGTCGAATATGCAATATTCCACTGTGGGTGCAAAAGACTACCAAACTGAAGGACGGTGTAAGTTAGCATATAGACTGCTAAAACCACTCACAGCAATTTTTTAATGTTTTAGGGATTCATGGAGTGTACTGAAGTTTATGCTTATTGTGCCAAACACAAAGGGGAGATTAGCATGGTGCGACCAGTCCCACATGTTTATCTTGGTGAGCATGCTGCATACTGAGTGAGTTGAATCTAAAATACTCCTATGATAATGAATGTAAGAGAGTTTATTTTCACTATCTGCAACTGTTAGAGATTATTTTGATGAAAATATGTAAAGTGATGTACTTCCAAGTATTTATGAAGTGTTTAAAAAGTGTCTGAAGATTTGAAAATAAAACAATATATTGATTTCTAATGCCACCCTTTGATATTTCTATTCAATGCTCTACTCGTGTGTTACAATAATGTCATGTTTTTGAGTTGAAATATCTTCATTTGGGGGCCTTTCCAAGCAAATATTGATATATGTGATTAATTACAATTAATTAAATGAAATAATCAGCATATCATGCAGTTAATTTGATTAAAATTTTCAATCAGCTGACAGCCCTAATCACAATATAAATTGAGGAAAAAGTCATTAAAAGAAAAATTATAATGATAAAGGAATTACTACATGTTAGAGAATTCATTGGGACAATAATCCACCCCTCCTTAATTGGGTGGAGAATTCCACCTCCATCATAAACAAAACCCATCAGAGGCTCCAAAGGTTTTGGATGTCCAAGGAGGGGATGCAGAGCTGTGACAGAAAATGCGCTCACTTTTTTAACAACAGTGTGGCATGGCAAACCTACAGCTCAACACAAGAAATAGCTGAACAGAGTTGTGCGCACAGCCTCAGAAATCATTGGCTGTGAGCTCCCCTTTATATCAAACATCTATCTAAGGTGTGTGTGGTGAAAAGGTCTGAAAACACTGAAGGAACCCTAACACCCTGCCAACATACAGCTCTAATCCTCAGATAGACTCTGCATCATCAAAACCACTTTATGGGAAGAGCCTTTGCAAATGGGCACTAATGGGTACTAGTCTTTAATTTGCACTAACCACTTTATGCCATCACTGCTCCTTTGCCATACGCTCGAGTGACACTTATACTGGATGTTCATAATATGCACTCATATTTTATGGGGAGGGTGGGAAATATGACTTATGCATTTTATATGTTTTAATGTGTTATATTCATGGGATGTGTTTGATATTCCTTTTCTTATTCTTTGTCTTATTGTCTTTTTTTGTCTTTCTTGAGGTATTACTTCAGGGAGGCTGCCTTTTCTTCCCTCTCTGAAGATTACATGGCACTGGCTTGGGCAGAGTGCACAGCCAAAAACTTCTGAAAAGCACACTTGTCCTCCTGTGTTTTGCCTTATTGTTTGTCATGAGCACACTGAGGCAAATTCCTAACAATAAAGTGTTGAATCTTTAATCTTGAGTGAGGGTGTGCAATATATACAGAACATAGTAAAGCCAAAAAAGTATTTTTCCTTACCAAAAATATAATGATATAAATATGACATAAGTAGAAAAATTATGAAAACATCACCTTTTTGATGATGTCAGCTTGCCGTCCTTTTTCTGCTCTGCTCTTTAATGACCCAGTCACTGATGACCTATACTTCCTGCACAGACAACTGAAAGAGCATAATTTCTTAAAATGGCATATCAAAATGTGTGCTGAAATTCCTTTAATAATAAATAATTATGTATTTTATTGATTTCATTCCACTATCTTACAAATGATAAAAAAAATTTCAAAACTACAAGCATTATACTTAAAGCATGCATTTTCTAAAAATCAGTCTGTTGGCGCCCACAGGCTGTAGATCTATAGGATACATCATGTCCCCGCATCCCTTTGCATAGTAAATTATTTTGAATGCCCAAGGGGTTTTGATTGAATTTTTGCAGCTTATTTGACAATGTGAACTTATCCTTCAGGGCTGCAGGATATTTTGCATTCCTTAAGTGAGCTGAACATCCAGTAAGTGGTCATACTGTAGGTCAAGCACTGAATAACTGACACAGCAGTGTCTTGGCACAGCTGCCACATGGGAAAAAAAAAAAAAAAAAGTGTTGTCTGCCAACAGAACAAGGACAAGTTTTGAGACTGTGCCAGACTTCATTCATACCTTTCCTTGATTTAGTAGTTACTGCTCATACATTATGGTGCTGAACAACAGTACAGGTCTGTCTATGTTTGTGTGTTTAAAGTAATAAATATATGTACTATGTGTGCTATTTAATAATTATGATAGTGAATAATAATAGACCACTAATACATTTAATGGTCAAGTTGAAATATGGTGAACTTTTTTACAGAACCTCTCAGCACTTTAAAAATAATTTACTGCCGAATTTAAAGTAATGCTCCATGATATTTATATATAAACAAATTTACATTTTGCTACACCCTCTCCCTGATTGCCGCTACACAAAAGTGATTCAACCTATGCCCAGTGCATGAAAGCTTTTACATTTTCTGGTCTAAACCCCTCTGAGTGCCTTTTTCCTGGGAAGAATCCTCTGGCTCATGGGAAGTGATGCATTTTGTTTAAAGAAGCAGCACCAGCAGGTTGCCCGGAGCAAACAGAATAAGAACTCAGTAGTTTGACAAGCGATCGCCACCATGCGTGAACAGACTGGTACATAGAGGAACTCGAACTGCATCACCAGAAATTTCAAGGAAGAAGGAAAAGATTAATTAGTGGAAGGTAAGCATGCTGAAAAAAGAAAGCAACTATCTCAAAACCCAAATCCCCAAAACTAGCGTGAACATCCGCATTGTCTTCACACTCAAAGATGAGAGGGACAATGAGGAGAGGTGCAAATGTGGCTGTTTTTATATTGGAGTGGTAGTTATGGTGGTCATTTATTACCCAGAGTCCACAGTGAATAACTTTACTACTGTGTTGGACGAGAGCTTACATCAAGTTGCAGCTTGCTGACTGCATTCCAAATTACTATTACTTTTTACTGCTTATTTCACCATGAGCAGTCTTTTGTCAAATAAGCACTATTATCAGTTGGGTATTTGCTTGTGGCTAATTTCTGGAAATAGATATTCATAATAGATATTCAGTTATAACACAATTTTACCACTTTTTTTCCTTTCTCTTACAGAAAAGCATTTGAAAGTAACTGTATTGATTGACAACTTATCGGGCACTATCTGAATTATCCTGGCACTGTAGACGCCTCATCGTTTCAGCTCATTTAATCAGGTTAAAATAAACCCTGTGAATTATTAGAACTTACCATTTGATGTATGTCTTAAGCGAAGTGGGAGAAGGTTCAAGACTTCTCTTTACGCCACATTAACAAACGGATTCCTTAATATTCTCGCCTATAACAAACAAAGCGGTTATCAGACGATTTTATAGAAAATGTTTGACATGCTTCACTAATCTCAATAGAAGAACCCGTGCTTGTTAATTTGGAGGTGTGATTGCTGCTGTCAGTCCAGCGATTCAAAGCGCCGGAAAACACTTGCAAAGTGATTGGTGGGAAGTGCAGCGCAAAACATCACAGCAGTGACTGCAACACACGACAATGACAACAACAAAAGATAGTCGCTGTTTATCACTTCAAGCTCTCTCTACATCAAGTCATCTACTGATCTATTTATATATTTCTCATTACATCATATTAAATAAAGGGAAATGCTGCCTATTTTCAGCAGTAAAATACAGTATGTCTTTCTCTGCCCCTCAGGGACTACTGGGATCATAAGCAGAACGTTTACAATTGGTTCCACAGCCTGAATTGCCAGGCCCAGCTGGGTCACGTCACATGAGCAGCTTACGTTTTTTTCATGCTAATTTGACACACCCTCTTTTCAATGCAATGCGATGGCAATGGGATTTGGGATCTAAGACGTGAACCTCAGTCTGAAAGCAAAACGGAGCACTTATGTGTGAGTCCACATCTAAATAAGGAAACTCATTTTGAGGTCTTTACTGTTTTGTTAAAGGAAAAAGGTAATTGTGTCTCAAGAAGATGCACCAATATTTTTCTGTTTTCGTAAGCAAAACAGAAAGTATGTTGATGGTAGTGTCAAAAATATAAATCTTTCTAGAGTGCAAAGAGGGCAAGGGAACAGGTAAAAGCGAAGTAAAATGTAGAAAAATCCATAATAAGATAAAATGGTGTCTTTTTTTCGAATGTGACCTTGTGAACAGCGCTTTCATTTTATAGGTCACAGGCTGCAGTCAGAGAAGTCAAAGTAATGGTTAAATACAGGTGAATACATAGAAAAGATAAACAGCTTCTAAGATGGATCACCGAGTGACCTTTCTTAAAAGCGTAAGCTGTGATTAAGGTATGTTCCCTGCTGACAATATGTGACAGTTCAGAATGAGCTCTACAGGCATTCTGGGGTTATACAAGGTTTCTTAACATTTGTAAACCCTGTAATAAAATACAGTTTCACTTATGACTGAAAAAGTTCAAAAAAAGGTTTCCATCTACATATCATACTCCGAAAAACACACGACAACTGCAAATTGTAGGAAGTCAAATAAACTGATGATTGCAAATTTGGAAGAAACTATAAACATGGTGTTAACATTGTGGAAAAATCTTTTTTCAAAGGAAACACAATGCTGTTCTACAGCTGCTTCTCTTGGGGAATTGTATTCACCTCATCTCCCAGAATATCACACTTATATAATCTACATCATATAGAAGTGTCCTGAAACACTCCACACTCCTACAGTAGGTGATTGAGCTGAAAAACAAACATGGTCAAATAGTCAATAGTATTAAAATGTGATGTAGCATTTTTGGAACTGATTTGAGAAGAAAATGTAGCATGTTGTAAGATCTACATTGTACACAGCATGAAGCCAATCCTTTTCTTGCTGTACACCAACCCACATAAGAAACGGTTTGTTGGCAAGAGAAATTTCATGATGTTGAGTGGTAACCTATATGGTCAAAGACAGTGAAAATATCCCTCTTCCTCTGCCCCCTTTGGCTTTTTGCACTTTTTTGAGGTTCTAATGCATTTGTTTGGGATTTCCTGTGTCAACTTTATGCAAAGTACTCAGCCTTAATTTAAAAAGGTGTGTGAACAATGTATGCGACAGTGTAATTTTAAGTCTTGTCAGCAAAAGTGCATTATGAACCTCCATGTGCTGTTTCAGCTAAATTGCCTTACTGGCACAGATTGTGTTCAATAATTGTTCTTTATTACTGAGACTCAGTTTTTACATTATGTGGCCGGGGATTTTTGAAAAATATTTTAATGACCAAATTGTTTTAATGGTTCCACACATCTCTGACATTTCATTGTGTAAGATGAACTGTGTTTTGAATGTGGTTCACAAATGCTCTTGGTGCAATTTCAAGCCAGAAGATAATCCCTTTCACTTTGTCACTCTCTGTGCAGACCGGGTCTCTGGCTCACAATTATTGTCATCCAATGAACACCCCTGCTTATCTGCCTGGGCTAGACTTGCCTACCTGATGTGTCTCCTTGCTGTCATTGCAGCGTGTCCTGCTTTTCCCCTCCACTAACACCCCGCCACCTTCAAAGATCCTCACAGCTGCATCAATTTATAGGCTTTTAATCGCAATAAATTATTAGCTGTAATGGGATCAATGCCAAAGCTTTTGTCTTAAACTGTAATAAACATCTATCTTGTGCGTGTCACCTTTTATGTCTTTGCTGAATGAGACGTGTGACATTCAACTCTGGTGGGGCAACTCAACATGCACTCCATCTCCGTCTACCTACATCCCATCCATGCCATCATCCTCCATTTAATATGAAAGTAGCTAATGAAATGAAAAATACAGTCAATTGGTAGGGTTGGCGGTGGGTGGGGGGTGTGGTGGACATAATATTAACACTGTAGAGAGAGGGGAAATAAAACATTTTCTCGGTTCGGCACTTAATTACATGCTCATCTAGGTAACTTTTGAAAGATAAACAAATCCTGTCACTGCACATTTTGTGTTTTGCCTGCATTCAGTGCACGGCCCTACCTTGTTTTGCTGAAGTTTGTGCATAAAGCGAAAAAACAGACAAGCGAGAGAGGAGATTTTGCCATTTATTTTCTGCAAGTGGACCTCCATCTTGCTGCAGCGAGGAAGTTACATGCCATTATTTACTTCTTTCATGCCTTTATTTTGCTTTCTCCCATCTCTCGCTCCACATTTCCCCTGCACCCCATAACAACCACAGATACCTTAGATACTTCATGATCTCCAGGTATTCGACTTGATTTCATCATCACTGCATCCATTTCATCATCACTGCTTGTGTATTGTGAAATCAGTGTCTCCAGTGACAAAGTTTTTCTATCACTGGAGACATCCTGCTTTGCTGAAATGTCACTGAAATCCTTTGTCTACACTAAGGTTAGTAATGATAATGATAAACTTCATATTTATCCACAGAATATTGAGTTAAAGTTTCATATCAGCGTTCTTGCAAGTTTTAGCTCAGCTATTACAAATAACATACATTTTACATTACTACTGCTCATTTTCCTAAGCGCGCAATACAATTTAAGGTGTTTGTGAATGTGCTCCTTCTACCCTCCAGGCAGCCATTTGTTACCTTCGTTACAGTACAGTATGAAAATCAACTTGCAGAGATAGATAATACATCACAGTGAACCTTCTGCCAGGGTTTAGTTTTGTCAAAGCTATCACGTCATGGTAATTGAGTTTAGTGCCTGCACTGAACTGAAAATGTCTCAAGTCTTCTGGTGTGTTCACATGCTGGTGAGAAGCTCTGACATTGGAGACTTCAAAGTCAGCTGCATTCATGCTGTTTGGCCAAAAAACTCAGAAGACAAACAAACATTTTTTTCCCCTAAGCACTCAGGTGATTTCTGCTGCTTCAGGTAACACTTGACATAGATAGAAGTTTAGTCAGTCCTGGTTAAATTTCAAGTGCTAGTTTTCTCTATAAGGCAAGTCTGTGCACCCAGTCAAGTGTAGCCATATTTTTCTTTCTTGGCTTCTTTGTTTGGGGTGTAATTGCTTTCTGCTAGTATTTTCAAATTTTCAACAAACAGGCTTTTCAGTCAGAGTTGTTGTTAGTGGGTCTTTACTTATTTAGAGTGTGCATCCATGAATAAACACGATAATGAATAAGCTGGTAACACTTCACAATACCGGTGCACTAATGTGCATTCATTAATGCTTAACTAATGCACAGATCATCATGAGTTAATGTATGACTCATTAAGGGCTAAGCCATGTATTGTTTACCGCATCAGCAACCAATAAAGTGTATGTGATTAACAGACTGAGTCATATATGAATTGCTATTAATTAAGTCTGCCATCATGGATTAATTCCCTATCAACATGTAGCATTAATTCATATTGTAAATTTATGTGTTAATTACCACAATGGGTCAAAGCCATGGATTTCAATTTCCAGCCACTGTACCAGATGAACTGGCGCCTCTGCTTATTACCTAAAGCCTTGTTCATGGGACAGGATATTCCCTGGTTGAGGTCATCCAGGACTCAAAGGCGGGACACTGAGAATATGTGGCTGGGTACTGCTAATTCAGTAGTATTAACAGTTGTAACTCGTTCAGATTCTGGTGCTCTGCATTCAGCCCAACTCACTCCTCCTTAAAACACATTCTCTGATACTGTATTCACTGTGCAACTGTCCCAAACAGTGTCGATGCCATCTTTTTTCCTTTTAAAAAGACGGACAGTGCTGTCCAATCAGCAACGATCCTTGTCGATAGGTACCTGCCTTTTCCAGTAGGAGATAACATTGTGTTTTCCCATTTGTGGCTGTGGTTTCTGTGGTTTGATTGATTAAGGTAATAATACTACCAGAGTACTGACAATACTACTGGGAATACTACCAAAACTGAATATGTACTGGGTTAGCTTAAGGGCTGATTCCTACCAATATCTTCCTGCACAGCTGCTTGTAGGATGTATGACAGCCTTCTCTTATGGTGGCTCAAATTCCTACAGCTAACTGAAGGCAGCAGGAGCAGTAAGTTGCTCTATAAAGTTTGAGGGAAGATGATGGTCAATTTCAAAGTGCCGCGCAATTATGCACGGGTTATCCAACATGGATTCCTAGATTCCATTTTACGCAACAGGCTCTTGCAGAAGTACACAGACTTTTTTTTTCTTTTGTGCATGCCAAACTGGTTAACTATAACTCTTAAGTTTATCCAGTGGAAAACATCATCTGTTGCCACTCACACTACCTCATCCAAAAACATCAGTTTGCCGGGGAGGAGCTGTCTGTGTCTTCTCCTTTCCAACAGGCTTCCCCAAAGTAGCGTCTGAAGCCTGACATTTTTATTTGCAATAGAGAAAAGTGTATGGCTGCGATGAACACAGTGTGGTAGAGCAGAGGCATGGCTGCATTTGTTTTGGTTAAATCTTACTGTAGCAGGACAGGGAACCATTTTGTATGTGTTTCTAAGAAAACTCAGCAGTTTTCACAGCTCTGTCTTGAAATTGAAATAATAGGTTAGCTTACTTCAGTCAGAATTATTATGGGAAGTTGTCAGTTTCTACCATCATGTAAAAGGCAGGCAACAAACTAAATTATAGATTATAGTACAAAGTTTGAGGTAACTGTGCTGTTATTGTGTGAGTTGTCCTCCAACATACGACATCACCATCATTATGCATGGAAAACAAAAATGTGAATTCCTAAATATGGACATAGTGGCAACATATTTGTGCAGTATAAATTCATGTCAGGTGCTGTACAGTCTTATTAGGGTGTCATATATTCTGCATAGACTGCATCTCACTCCCTTCTCTTTGGAGAAGCCAGCCTGACCTCTTCCATTAGATAATGCCATCACGTCATACTGGAGAATTAAATGCTGTTGAAGGGAATGAGAGCAGCTGATTTGAATGGCCTTTGATGAAGTCTGCCCAGTCTCTGCCTGTTCTACTAGTGTGTAAACACCGGTTCAAACCCCCTTTCCATGGATAACGCCGGGATAATGCTTATCGATGGGATGATGCCGGTCACAAGAATTGCAAAAATAAGTTGAACACACCCCAGAAACGATATAGCCTTGGTTTAACACCTTCATTACCGCTAACACTACCACTGTGAAAATTGGGCCCAG
Organism: Neoniphon sammara; assembly: GCA_900302535.1. NCBI lineage: Eukaryota > Metazoa > Chordata > Actinopteri > Holocentriformes > Holocentridae > Neoniphon > Neoniphon sammara. The sequence continues at coordinate 31,379 of OMKZ01055038.1, read as the reverse complement.
TGTTATCAAACTAAAAGTTTAATCATGGGGGGCATAACTTATTTGTTTGTATCTTGGTGAGAAAATACAATATGTCCAATTGACCAAGTCAAGGAGCAAAATGTGTTTGCACAGTTAATGTGTGTCAAACTGTGCTTCAGTTTTTGGTAACGACGGGAGCAGAAGGCAGGACCCCTGTGTGAAAGTTCATCACCCTATCTAGTGAGTGTGCACTGTACACTGCACCATATAGCCAATGTGAATGTATAGTTTTTAATAGAAATTGAACTTTTGAGTTAAAGAAACAGCATGCAAAACATTTATGTTTAGATGGACTGATAAGCTTTACAAACAAACAAATAAGAGGGACATGTAAGATAAGGGATTATTTCAGGAAAACACTGGAGAGATCCTGCCATGATGAAATGCCACTGAAATCTCCTGTCTCTTCTTTTACCCTGTGATACAGGTTATCCTTATCTGTTTATGTAACATGCACATTGCAGAAGAGATTTCCACTGAAATAGATATCATACTCAATCAAGGCGGTTTATGCTTTCATTGATAAATGAGACTGTGTTCACAAAGGACCACATTGTATGACTTCTCTGCATTTCCAGTTTTCAGAAGCATCCTTTTAACAAAAACCATCTTTGAAAACTGTAGCCCAGGCTGTTGGCTCTGTCACTAGCTTTTGGGGTTTTAGCAATGCTTCTGATGAAGTATCTGTGAACATTATGTATGAAAAGCACGCACATCAAACTGCTTGTTCAGTCTAGGATGGGCAGGGGTTTAGCAGCAGGTGGGCCACATATGCACCGTAGAAAAGATCTCTTCCCTTTCTGTCTGGCTTGTTGTTTTTCCTTTGAGCAAAGCTGCCTTATTCCAGCTAGGCTTACTCCTTCACACTAAAATAGTAAAAAGAAAGCAACAAAAATTTTCCAAAAAGACTTTTTCTCCTATCATAATGTACATGTTTTTAACAGTGTGCCAAAAATGCACAACATTTTTTATTTCCTCCTATTTTTTCATCAAAATCACATTACTTTTACGTCCTGGAAAACAATGTATTTTTAGTTGTTACTTAATGGCATTCTGATAGGTGTACATATAAATGGTGTTAGAAGTATATAGAAGAAATGTAACATGGAACAGTATGGCCCGCTAGCCTCTAATGCGAGTTACACTGTGAACAAGCATTACTTACTGTAGGCTATGTTTTTGTGCCTTCTGAGAGAAATACTTTTTACAGCTAATTGTACTAATTGTATACTGAAATACAAACACTAAAACAAGGGAAAGGATGAAACAGTAAAAAAAAAAAAAAAAATGAAAACCATCAG
>OMKZ01055038.1:9309-30037 GCA_900302535.1 Neoniphon sammara | reverse complement strand
AAAAAAAATAAAAAAAAGAAATGGATGAAAAAGAAAAAAAAAAAAAAAAAAAAGTGAAAACCATCAGTACAATGAGAGCATATCAATACACTGTTTAGTATCCTCCACCATACCATTCCTCTACCATAAAATTCCGCATCAAACCATCAAATCAGGCCGCTAACTCGTTCTCAAGGCACTTTTGACCCCATTTGTTTTGGCTGCTGGGCAAATAAATCTCTGCCCTGAGGGTAGAAGCTCAAACTCAAGTTCAAATGATGTTCAGGGCATTGTAGACTGGCCTTGGCTCCCTCTCTGCCCACTCATTATAAATATCAGATATACCTGGCTTGATAACTAATAATCTTACCTGCTTTAACGATACTGTGCAGCTGATTTTTGTCAGCTGAGCTAAGTTTACCAAACTAAGGAATGGGTGCTAACAGATTCAACCATAGCACAATAGAGCATAGTAGTCAGCTTTTTACAGTACACACTTGAGAGAAGTTCAACCTCCTTAGAAAGAACAGCCTTTGATAACTGTTTTCATCAAGTGCAGTTGAATGTCAGTTTACTGTCTACGATAGTGCTTATATGATTAACTCTCTCAATATCTTTGCCCTTTAATGACTGTCTGAGTGGGTACTGTCTGTTGTTTCTAAACTCAATTCACATCTTTTGTTTCTGACTCATTTAAAATGACAACAACTTAAGAAAACAATTCTCGCACCACGATACAAAGTCATCCACCACTGGGCCATGGTCCAACTCCCCACCCTATAGTAGGATAATTACGGCATCAGAAAATCATCAGATTACAGTACAATATCATCAGAGAAACTTCCTACGTGTTCAGACAGCAAAAGGACAATTTGACAGTTTTGAGAGACAATCGAGGCAGTATCCTTTTCCACTCAGAGTGCACCAGGTGCTTAAACAAAGCGAGGCGCCCCAAGCGGATAAATGTGAGTTTGCCTGGAGCACAAAAGCAATGCACAGAATGCTTCAGACTCATTGAAAACAATTTGAAAAAATTGCCTCCAGCTGCTGAAATGCAGCATTTCTGATTAAGGCCTTGGGAAGCAAAATAAATAAATAAAAGAATTTAATGTATAAAATAAATTACAGTTAAATGTAGAAAATGTACATTTCTGAGGCTGACAAGTGTCATAGCGCGGTAAATCTACACAGGGTCATGCAGGGTCATGCAGTGGTGCAAGATGAAAATAAATGCCCACAGTTGTAAGGTCTACATAAAGTTAGATTGGATGATGATGAGGAGTCCAGAGATTGTGGGGGATTGCGAGGGGGCTGGCTAAATGGTAAAACCGACCTCTCTGACCCTGCATTTTAGTGGCCATGAGAGGAAACTATTCTGCAGTTTGTGCCTCGAATCATGAATTCCTCCCTGTTTCTATATTGGGACGTCACCATTCTACAGAAACAGAGAAATAAAAACGTCAATTAAAGAGGACACATTGAACAACAGACAAGAGTTTATTCCTTTTCTTTTAACATAAGTGAGCACATTCCCCATTAACTTGTAATTGAAAGCCTGAAGCATTCTGCAAACATAATGGCCAAAAGGAAAAGAAGCCAATCTGATTAAATCCTTGCTGGCAAACAGAGAAACTATTTACCAGGAAAGAGCAGCCCTGCAACTAAACAAGACTCCCTCGCTTGTTCTCTACCTCAAACTTCATCCAAATGTCTGCCAGAGAAAAGATGTAAGAAGATATTTCTGCCTCTGAAATTTTAATCATGATTCAGTCACTAATAAGCCAATATGATGCCACTGTTGCCAAAGTCTCATCTATCGAGGAGTTTACAAATGCAACTCTAAAGGAGACTGACAATCTTACGGCTGCAGTACTCCACTCAGCACCGGTGTCGACATGCACAAAACAAATATCAAGAGCTTGGAAAGTAGTTAATTTGCTTCAATGTGAAAATGAGGAGCTGAAAGAAGGTTTCCTCAGGCAACAGAGACGCTTGTGCAGATGGAGCCTCAAACTCAACTGCGTGAGAGTCAGAAGATGAAAATACCAGTGAGGTGAGAATTAAAATTGTGGGCAACTTCGCTCCCAACATCAAACACAAGTTAAACAACACAAGCGATGCAGTCCATTGCCCAGGCAGACAGAGAACAGATGGATCCCTGCAAACAATCATCATGTTTTACTATGCGTGTGTACATAGGAGCTGTTTGGAAAGAGGCCAAGAATTCCAAATACCCACCGGAGAATAAGCTCTTCATGAAGGCAGTTTTGATTTGGGAAGGCACTGGTGCTACAGGGAGAAGCTGTTGCCACCAGTCAGGAAGAGGAGGGAAAGACGGTGAAGTGGAACAGCCCTGATGTCATCGTGGCAGGAAAAAAAAAAGTCACTTGTGGTGATATAAAATGAGGTCAACCAAACAAAGTCTAGAATTAAGGACTTAAGGACAGGAATTAAGGACAGGAATACCCGTTGATTGAATTTACTTAATAGTGTGTTACCAAATTTACTCTTGAGTTGTACCTATGGGAAACGCTTTTTTAAATGTCCCTAATATGACTATATCCACCAGGAGATCATGCGATTGGCTGTGTGTGCACATGTGCCTGTATGTCTGTGTGTCGTCTGTCCATGAATAATCTCACAAACTACAAACAAACAGTTACGACTGTGTGAGGAAGAACCTCTTATAGTTGCAGTTATTCAAAAACTTTGAACAACTTTGTTCTCACTACTTCTGCTCCCTCATTCCATTCATTGTCTAGCTCACTCAACCATCGCTGCTCTCTCTCACTGCATTCTACTGGGCCTATCAGCATAATAGGCTATTTTTTTATCCTATTGTGGCCCTGTTCGCTCTAATCACAGGTGAAAAAAATCCGGGATGTGTGTTGCATTTTTTGGGCGAGTTTATAAAACACACTGCTAATAAAGAAAGTCAAAAGAACACAGAGAAGACACATCGGAGAACAACACTGTAAAAAGTGTCAGAGGCTGATGGAATCTGTCAACAAGTGGTGATTAAAATAAGTTCAACAGCCTGATGCTTCATGACTGTAAAACATGAAGTGTAAAACAACCATTGCTGTTTCATACGTCAGCGGACTAATTTGCCTAATCTTCTCAGGTCTCAGGTCAGGGACAAGATCAAAGCCATCATGGAAAACACTTCTCACCTTCTCTGCCTCTCTGTCTAAGAATTTGAACATCTTAGCAAATCTGTAAAACAGCTAATAATAAGAAACTTCAGCATTCATCAAAAGCCCATTACTTCCTGGGGAAAAAAAAATCAGTATTGATTTGTCCTCATTAAGATTGTGATTATTACTTTGATTATAGTTTTATCACCTTTATATTATTGCAATGCATTATTTTCCCACTTGAAAAAGAAATGAAGGAAAATGTCCTCCAGCGAGGTAATGTTCTGCCATTTTTTCCATTTGTGTAACACAGATTTCTGCTCGTATAATCATAATGTGGCCCCAAAATGTCAAAATGGCTATCTAACTAAAATCCCAAACAATGGTTGGCACTGAAAATGAATGTTACTCTGTAAAATACATTTTTAGAGAATGCTTGCTGGCTAATGATGTCACTGCTGTCTAGCTGTGTAAACACGATGCAGTAAACATACACGAATCAAAAATGATATAAGGTAGCTATAGCTGGGATCCAGTGCTGCCATTTTAAATGGCTATTGAGACATCACCCAAGTCACTAATGATCTATGTCTGAAACTGTGCAGCAAAATATATGGCAACAACAGGCTATGACATGTAGGATTTTGTCTGTTTCCCAGGGATATAGGCTGCCTTCACTTATTTCAGGGACAGTGGGAGGTATTGCATGGTTCATATGAAAAAAACAGAAAAAGAACAGAAACTTATAACCACATACTATTCGCATTGTAGTTGTTCCTATTCCATGCCTGTCTAATTGTCAAATGACTCCAGACAAAGATGGGCTGCACATCTACAGCTGTCTGAAGACACTGAAGTTGTGGACTTTATACCAGTTCTCAGGATCTCATTGTTTATTTGTATATTCTTGGTCTTTCTATTCTAACTAACTTTCTTATAGTGTATGATTATATTTTTGATTATACTTTGATTATACTTTTTAATAGAAACTGTCTGATATAGTTGTAGTATTGCTATTAGAGGGGCATTTCAACATGTACAAATACAAATGCAGCAGTAAAATCAGACACTTCAAAAATTGGCATATTATAATTCACAAAAAAATCTGTATCTTACGTCCAACAGGGCCCTAGAAGTTCAATCACATGGTAGTCAACAAACACATTCTACAGTTAGCTCCACATGCCAAAATAGTCAAGTGGATCAAAATAGCAGCATTAAAGAAGCCCTAAAAGTAGCAGTTGTTTCAGAGCATCTGAATCCAATAAGCTGCTGTGCATTTGCTGACTACCTGTTGTTAATTTAAAAGTGTTGACGTGAAGGGATGAAATGCTAACTAGCACTGGCTCTACTGTGCCAATGGTATTAAAGGAGATGGCACCATATAGAGTTGTTTGCTGTGGCCTTGAAAAACTCTGTGTAACAACCTCAACCTTCCCACCTGAAGAGATGCTAAATACATACAGAAACAAATAACACTATGTGGTGGCTCCTATTGCTTGGCTAACAACTTATTAGGTGGTGGGGCCACAAACCAGCCTGCCTATTTTTGTTTGCATCCCTTTCTTTCTTTCTGATTTTCTTTCTTTATTTCTTTTGGTAAAATTGTTTTCCCATGTATGGAAATGCCCAAAACTTGGCAGAGTAGTCCAGTCTAAATACTATATGAGGTGATATTACAGCAAATGTCCAAGTTAAAAAAAAAAAAAAAATCAAAAGAGAAACAGTCTTTTTTGCATGTAAGTACTATGACAGAATTATGGTGGGAGTGATTCTATCAACTGCAATAAAAATTTCTATGTCTCCACTCATATTCAAAAATACATATTAAGAAGATGATCATCTATTGCATGCCCAAGTTTTGTACAATGAGAACAAGAATAGTTTTTGCGAGTTCTCAACAAGCTGCATGCACAAAACTTGGATGCACATTAGCATGAGCTGTTTTGCTGTCAAAGGGTATAGTGAAGATCTGTTCTACTGTGAATGTGATTGTTTAGCTTATCTCTCATTGTCCTCGTGACTAAATTATTAACTTATTAATTCATAATATAACTGCACTAACAACATTCACCCTGCTAATTTTGTCAGAAAACAATTTCAGAAGAAACCAAGTATAAATAGTCAGGGACAGTGGGGAATCTCACATCTTGTGATATTCTCCATAGCATTAAGAAAAGGGAGCCAAATATTCTTTACTTTTGAAAGGTCCAAAACATATGAACTAAAATTCACTGATGAGAATGTGTCCATCTTCCTTGTTTGCCTAACATATCATCACTGGCTGTGTACTGAGATGATTTCCTGCAGCTGGCTTGACCACAGCAGCTGGAATGGGTCAAACTTGGGTGTCTTATGCAGCAATGAGTGGTTTTTATTTTGTTTAGCCCCAGCACTTTACTGCATCTTTAGAAAGACAAATTTTTATTATGAAAAAGTTCCCTAATGTAATTAATGTAGTTTTTTATGTTGTTTTGAGGGTACAAAAACAAAACAAAACCCTAAAAGAATTTTCTTAAATCAAGTTTGCAAAGGTTTTTAATGTTTTATATATGTTTTTGGTGTTGGAGAGCTTGCATAGCACTTTAAATGGCATTCAGGGTTAGCATGCCTGAAATTAGGTTTACCTTCATTACCCAGCCCTACGGCCATTCTCTGTTTAGTTGGGCCAGTGTCCTTGTTTCAAAACAATATCAAGGCGTTTTAAACTATGTCTGCGAAATCTCTGCTAATGATACAGCAATTACGTTCTTTCAAGAATATAAGAGTTGTGGTACTTTATGGTGTGATAAAATCACAAATGGGAAGACATTTCCCCAGATCAAATCAATTTATACGGCTGAATGACATCAATTTGCAAACTTAAACTGATTTACCCTGAAAGCACATGAAAGATTGCTCATTGTCTTGGAGGGTAGGTTCGACTTCAGTAAATTTAAAAAAAAAAAAAAAAATGCTAGTCTCCACAGGGAATGTTAGAAGTCACATAAAACTCTTATTAATCTTTATTTATTTATTTATTTGTTAATTAAGTTTGCACTTTGGTTCAACAATCAAGTTACCAAAGTCGAAAGCAGCCAGGGATTCACACCCGAAAGGATAACACTCCCCTTTTTTTCTGCATAAATTGCAAATCTGCATTTTTTTTTCACTTCAGCAGAGTAATTGTAGAAAATTGAATGCTTTTCATAATCATCAGGAAAAACAATTTACACAAAAATGGGATGTAACACCATGAATGCAAGTGTTAAGTGGTAATAAAAGCACACAACACTCATGCCACTGGAGCATATGAACTCCTACACAGAGACACTTTTTCAAAAGGTTTATCAGATCTACAATGCATACATCATGTATGGACGTTAATTAAGGTCTGTCTATGTTGCATAAGAAAAGGTCTGGAAATAGCGCCATAGCAAATTGTCAGATGTGTGCCAGGCCTTTCTTGGGGAGTGAACTGAGAACGCCTGAGGGAGCACTGACTTTACCATATCTCTCACATGGGCCACACTTTAATGTTAGCTAGAGGTGGTATGGTTGGTGATAAAGTATGGCCTGGATAAGTTCTGGTCTTTATGGGATTTGAATTTATTCAAGAAATAAGTATACATAAGCCCCAACATGCATGCATGCACATACACACATGTGCACATGATTTTACCATCATAGCTTTTCAGCTTTGTTTCATATTGTATTGTTATTTTAATGAGTCAAAAGATATGCTCCTTCTTATGTGCATTTTATAAAGAACACATGCATAGTAATATTTCCAGCCAGAGCTGAAATAAGTTGAATACTAAAAAGTTAACATTTATGCAACAGATTGCTGTATCTGTTTTAAATGAATATTGTTTCAAAAGACCTGCTACAAATTTAAAAGGCACCTTTTCCATACGTAGTTAATGAAAAAAACTGACAAAACCTGGGCTGTGTTTCCCAGATAACAATTTCCCAGACAAAATTTCTGCATAAATTACCAAATTACAGTACAAATGACTGCCAACCCAGTCACAACTGTTCCCCAAAACTATTTTAACTATAGCCCTAACCTGATGGGATTAGTATAACTTTAGGACCTCCAGTAATTGAAATTATTACCTATTACCCTGGTGATTTTCGTCCTGTCAGAATTGGCCATGTCAGTAATTATTGCTTGAGTGCTGGGTAAAAACTCCAGACTGAAACCTACTGTTTTTTTTGGGAAACTCTGAGGTCCAGTGAAAACCTTGTTTCTCCAAATTTGGTGATTTTCATGTTTTAACTTAATTTGAGTACTGACCTCCTCCTCTGTTGGTTCAGAAAGTTTACAACCCTTGGGGTTATTAAACCTTTACAAAACTAATTATATAAATTGAAAAATGTACCGTCGTCTCCGTTTCCTAAAAGTTGACATTTTGGAGATATGTGGTTTTCACTAGGCAACAGCATTATTGAAGCTTTTCTCTAGTTCACTATTGCATCTTTGACTCTCCCACTATGGGGAAATCTTTACAGTTAATGAGGGATTCTTGGGTTCAAAGCGATGACACAGACAGTAGTATTAAAGGGTTAATTTTCCTCACAATTTATGTTTCTTTTACACTGTGTCTGATATTGGTCTTACTACAAAAGTAATAATAATATAAGTAGAAAAGTAATAGTTCACAAATAGTAATTTTAGAGCTGTTCTGTTATTTTCTTTAATTCCACAGTGGCTTTTAAACGGGGCATTTCTATTGTTACAAGTTTTTACTGAACAGCCTGCTACTTGCCAGTTATCAATTAATGCAATATGAGTATGGTCATTACATGAGAAAATTTGTTAGTCAATTTCTGCAAAGCTCATGAACATCTTGTCTGTGCTGGTTTTTTAAACCTCTAGAGTGGAATAAAAGTCACCAAAAGTCTAGGGGAGCATGACGCAAAAGATCCTATAGCTTAAAAAGCTTGGATAAATTTGGCCCCACCACTTTTGGAGCAGTGTAGCCACATGTGCATAGCAGGCACAGTACTGATTTGTGATGGTGTAGTATAATTAACCTATGATGAGCCTACATTCATATAAATATATCCCCACAAGGCCCTGGCACCCCACCCTCTGTCCCTTATTGGGATCTGAGAAAGTTTGCAGCCCTACTTGTAGTAGTAGAGTTGATGCAACACCATCACTAGATAAAGCTCTGTATTAGATGGAAGCGCTTTGCTTGCCCTCCTCTGATATAACACTAGACTGTAAAGTAATCATCAGTAAAATGACAGTTTTATTTCCGGGAGCAGCACAAAATCAGTGTGTTGTGCTAACAAGCTAACAGTTACTGTTATTTAATGAGCCCAGTGGAGGATAATGGGTGCAGTTGAAGAGTCAAATCAAAATTAAAACTGAGGTCGTTCTCTGATTGGATCGCTCCACTCGTACATGTGAAAGTAGCTTTAAAATCCCCAGCAAAACCAATCGTTTGAGTCCGGAGAAACAAACTGATAGGCCTCTCCCATCAGTTTGTCATCAATTTTATGTTTATTTTTTTCAAGATGAAATGTGACATTTCATTAGAAATGACATAATTTAGTTTCCTATCCCTTTAAACTGTGGTAAAATACCACTCTGTTGTTTAACGAGCTTCACAATTTGGAACTGTACATATAATATGTAACATAAAGGGGTTTATTACACCAGAGCAAAGTATATTCAGTAAATAAACACACCTTGATCAGACAGCAGAAACACACTGTTCCTCTCTCTCTCCGTCTTGGAACAGACGAACATATGTACCAGGGGAGTTACACATGCAAAGCTTTACAAGCTTTTCCCCTTCCTCAGTGAGAAAAATACGTCACAATGAATATGTCAGTATGTTACACTGTCGGCTGCTAGATCTGGAGGTGTGAATCTGGAAGATGAAACTTAAAAAAAAAAAAAATTGAGGCTCACACGCTTGGTGTGGGGTGTTATGAGAACTGACGCTGGGTCAGAAACTGTCAGATGGTCATCCATAACACAGCAGTGTACGTAACATTTTTTTTCTTTCTAATTTTTCACATCTGGTTCATTTAGGGTACCAAGTAGCATAACGGAGAGTAATGAAGGGTACATTCATCATCATCATGTTTTCATTTCAGTTCAGCTGATGTAATCTGATTATGTGACAACCATTTTGTTCAAAGTGTCAAGCTGTTGATGTGTTATGTGTTGTATACAATGAGCTGGGAGCCTACTCAACGCTGACCTAGTTCACGAGCATCAGTGAACTGAGGGACGGCGCTGTAGGTTCTTCATTTGTTGAAACCTTGCTTTTGTGTTCGCTGTCTATCTCTCTTTGCCATTGTTGATCCGTTATATAGCTTGGCCTCTCCACTGTTGATTTACCATTATGTAAGTGAATGGTCGTGACTTGTTTTAAGATATCTGTGTCTGTGCTATTTTTCCTTTGTGTGCTGTTTATTTTCTTCCTTACACATAACGTAAGCACTCACAACCTAAAATAATACTAAAACTGCTACACTTTTCTATTTTCTGATTCTCTAAGGAATAATATCACTATATCTATAAATATCACATGCCATAGAAAAAAGTGAAACTTTGACCTAAAAAATATTTAATCATTAATGTGTAGTACATAATTAAAATGTCCCCTCACAGCTATAATGTCCTAACAATCAAGGGTTCATCACTTGGAGTTCAAGCTCATTTATTAGCTTAGCCCTTTATTACAAGCATGTCTCTATATGTCTGTATGGTCTGTATGTCACTAATCAACAATCAATCATAAGACATAAGAAAGATAACAAAGCACAAAACACACAAATGAACGTTCTAGCAAGGCACAGCAAGCCTAACCTACATAGCTTTGCCTACCCAGCATCTCCGGCCTTAAACAGTCAGTGTGTGCAAGCAAAAAAAGGAAAAAATAAATAAATAAATAAATAAAATACTCCAGCTCCTTTGGTCTAGTGTTTGGATGGCATGCTGTACTGTAACCTGAAGGGCTTTGATCCAGCAATCTCAGTTTTCACTTCTCCCCCAAACAAACGAAAACTAGCTCACAGTAGCTCTAGGAACATGCTTGCCAGTTTCTGGGCAATTAAGTAACAAGTGTAAGCGTTTTTCTATACCAGTAATGAATACAGACAACATCTTCGGTCTTTTAGCAACACCAGCATGACCAGCAGGGGTTTGGAGTACAAAGATGCTGCAAAAATATACGGTACTCGGATAACAGCAGATAGATAGATAGATAACGTCCATTTGTTTTGAATGGTATAGTATGAAGGGTTAAGTAAAATAAACAATTAAAAAGTCACAATGTGTTTACTCAAAAGATATTATACTATTGAATGTTACAAATGGCGCAAGTCTTATACATACAAATTATTGGAGGGAGCTCACTATGGAGCAAAAATATTGCAGTGAAGCTATTAGATGCTGCTATTTACAGCGTCTAATGTTCTCCTACTCAGTGTTTTTCTTGATTTTTTTCTTCTAAATCTGTAAGGCTTTAATATGATATTTAGATGTAATTTGGTTCATTAAATTTGTCTTGATGAGGAGCTGTAGCCATTGATTGTAATTGTGGTGGTACTCCATTAAACACTATTATCTGGCTTTCCATATTATTTAATTTCTCTTAATTGCAGTAAATTTACTTCCAGCTTCCCTGATATTTTGTTGAATGAAGGTTTATTGATTTGAACTGCATGGGAATTTCATATGGTAGCATACTGACAATGCTTCCAAGGTGTTTTTGCAATCAAGAAACAATTTACAAGAATAGTGGGAGTTAATCATTCCAGACTATAGATAATATTTAGACTAAATATTCTCAATGTCCAACATATTTCAGATGTCTAATATGCTATGAAGGGGGAAATGAATAAAAAATAAGACTGTATTAGTTAATGTTACCTTTTTTAAATCTCATGTGCTCATTCATTAAACAATTAAATCTAATTAGCATTATTTCTCTGCTTGCTGATTTATAATTAGATTTGTAAGCAGAGAGTAAACTGATTTGTAGCACACTGTGTTTGCTCACATGGTTTCAGTCCTACCAAGTTTATTTGGCAGTAGAATTGGATGACCACAAGCCTTTGAACTTTTGTTTTGATGTATGTACGGTTCATATTGTTTCTTTACATGACAGCTCAGTCACTTAACAGCTGTGGCCACAAGCTTCTCTGTTAAAATGTGCACAGCATTACTGGTGTATTTATTGGCTCAAATGAGCAGTAGCTATGACTTTGTAGTTGATATATATTGATATATTTGTAGTTGATTTATAGTCATTAAAATCTCAGTTAAATATTTTCTCTTACATTGCACACTGCAACACAAGCTGTGAATTTCACGGTGGGTTAGATAAATTCAGTTCTACAAATAACTATATTTGTTATCAAAAGGAGTGGTAGTGAGATGCAGATAATAGAAGAAGTACATAAATAAGAGTTGTTTAACTATTGATCTGCATATCTGTACTATATTTAGCAGTAAGAAGAAATGTTTCTCTTATAAGAGGCATGCCTTAAGGCCACATCTTGGTCATGAAACTTAACCTTAGATCAAGTTATCCATAGTCCATTATTGTTCAACAACAATTCACGAATTCCAAAATTGGTGGCGGACTTCTGGCAAAGAAAGAAGGGGGATGGAGGTAGAGATAGTGAACGCATACAAGTTCCTGGGGGTTCACCTAAACAATAAACTGGACCTGTCGGACAACACTGAGGCCCGCTACAGGAAAGGACAGACCAGGCTGTTCTTCCTCAGGAGGCTCAGGTCCTTCAATGTGTGCACTAAGCTGCTGCAGATGTTCTACCAGTCTCTGGTAGCCAGTGTCATCTTCTTTGCTGTTGCGTGCTGGGGAGGTGGCATCGGGGCTTGTGGCGCCAACAAACTGGGCAAGGTGGTGAAGAAGGCAGGCTCTGAGAATGGAGCTGGACAGCGTGGAGGTGGTGACAGAGAGGATGATGAGAAGGAAGCTGAATGCCATCATGGGCAATTCCTCTCATCCTCTCTGGGCTGAGGTTCATAACATATGAAAGAGGGTGTGGTAAAGTACAGGGGGCAGGAAAAACCATCACCAATGAAAAATGAGCTCTGCTTAGTTCAATGATCACTTCCACAAGTGCCTAAAACAAACAGTTAATGAGTTATGTAAGGGGCGTGACTAAAGTGTAGGGGGCAGGGCTAAGTGTCAGTGTGTGTATGTCTTGTCCATTTTACATGAATCCTCTTACAAGTTATGTGCCTTTTTGTTATAGGTCACTCCCACTGCCACGCCCACTTTTTGCCAATCTACAAAAAGACTGTCCAACCAACAGAGCAAAGTATAGAGCTGCTGGTCACAGCTAAAAAAGGGGGAAAAAAGCCAGACAGGCAAATACATAAACCTAAATAATTTATCAAAATGCCCTCATTGCCTGTAGCATGCATGTAGAATGTGCTTTAATGTGTTATGAGCTGGTGCTTCAAAGGGCACACGTCAAAGCATTAACAAATTGCACTATAGGAGCACAATAAATGTGCCGTCTGCATGTTCAGCGTACACACACACACACACACACACACGGTGTAATTTGTCAGACAAAAAAGGGAGACAAAATGACATGTCACTTTTGCTAACTTTACGCACACAAACGAAAATAAATGCATTGATGCTAAGAGGTTAAGAGTGGTATAAATGATGCTTGCATTTTATTGCACATTGACGCGTTTTGGCCTATATTACTGTGTTCTGTACTGTACATTGAGTAAATGAGGGGATGGAAGAGATGGGTCCTCCGCTCCACACCTGGGTTACCATTACGTAACACTTTATGAATACTCAGATTGTCAGACTGGATTGGATTGAATTATATTACATTGCATTGTGATACATGTTATAGATCAGTGGTTATCAGAGTGGGGTCCGGTGACTCCTCGGGGTCCTTGAGGGACTTGCAGGGAGTGTTCAGGAAAATGAATAGCTTAATTTCCCAATAATTTAATTCATTAGAAACTGTTATAATCAAAAATAAATAAATAAATAAAATAAGACACACACACACACACACACACAGAGAGAGAGAGAGAGAGAGAGAAACAAAACAAAGATTATTTTAGCATGTTTTAATCTCACCATTTTGAACCTCTTTGTCAGTGTTCAAGTATAACAAAAAAAAAAATAAAAAATACAACAATATATTAATTGACACAAACCAAAAAATATTTTCATATCAGGGTCCTGAATTAACAAAAGTCAACCTGGTGGTCCGGAACATGAAAACATTTGATTATTTGATTATCATAGATCATTGTACAGTGTATCGATATGGTCCAAAACATCACACTACAAAAACAATTAGTGATGGAACATGGGTCACGGAAAAAAGTTACGAATGCCACAAAGCAATCCTGACATTTGTAATTATAGCATTTGTTGCAATGGAATCAGATATCTTTGAAATGGTAATGTAATTTCTTTTCAACACTTTTATGCTTTGCTTCAAATTTTGAGGCAGCGAGACCACTTCAAAGGGGTTTCTAGGTCTCTTAGTAGTGGGTGTGAAATGCACTGCATCATCAGCTTTGACAAAACACATCTCTCTGACCTTTGACTTTACTTGCTGTGAAGGATCTAAAATATCATGGGTGATGGATTTATAATTGGTAAACTCTAAGTGGTTCTTGCAAAG
Organism: Neoniphon sammara; assembly: GCA_900302535.1. Lineage (NCBI taxonomy): Eukaryota > Metazoa > Chordata > Actinopteri > Holocentriformes > Holocentridae > Neoniphon > Neoniphon sammara. The sequence continues at coordinate 16,274 of OMKZ01055038.1, read as the reverse complement.
TCAATGAGTTAAGGCATTAAATGAGAAAAGGGGAAATGTAGGGGAAATGGGACTGAGTTACAGTGATTTGGGGACATTACTTTTTAAAACTTTTATGTATCCAGAGAGTTGACTGAGCACACATGCTCTTTTGATTCAGCGCTTTGCTTTACACTCAGTCACACATATTCATAAGTGGGACAGTCTCAGCACATAGTCTACCACCAGTCAACGAGCAACCCCACAGGAGCAAACCACCATTAAGTGCCTTGCTGATGAGGAGATTGCATTGACTGGTGGTGCATACTCACCCAATTATAAAATAAATAGGGAACAAAAACCTTTGACATTTTTATTTTAGACTTAAACTACCATTTTTTTTAGTGTTTGGATATCATTTCAGACAGGAAAGCATTTTGCTTGGGTTTAAAACAGCAGTGTGGAGCATTGGTATTCACCAAGGTTCCTGATAATCACACTATTTATATGCCTTAGGCTCAACTCTTCAAGACTCATCCACAGATGCTTTTTCCTCGGAGCATTATTTGCAGGAAGAGTGTTCAAACGGATTTTCATCATCTTAAGAGCAGCTGGACTTATGGGAGAAAAAGATGTGGGATGAAAAGGACAGCAAGTTCATGTTTGAGCCAGTCCAGTGACATGGGAAAGATTAGTCTTCCACCCTCCCCAAAGGCTGGTAAGAAAGTAAGGATCAGCCCTCCTCTGAGCGTAGCAATGAGTTTAACGTTGCCTGGTACCCTCCTGGTCACGTGACGGGTAATCAAGTGCATTCTTAATCCGGCAGTGACAGCAACACAAGCCCACCCCCAACCTGACGGATCAAGCAATGAGCGGACCAGTGGACCATCTTTATTCGACAGTCATCTGCTATAAATTATCAGTCTGTGTCTGTCTGAGAGTACATCTAAATCTCCTCATTTGTCTGAAATGGCTTTTCAAATTCTGACATTCTGAGGCATTAAAAGAAAAGAAAGAGCAGTGATGCTAAACATGTAATTTTACATAATTTACATGCTGTGCAGCCCCCTTAAACATCACTATTATCTATGGATATCAGGTCCAAGGCCATACTTATGACTTCTCCAGACACAACAAAAAACAACATATTTTAACAACTCATAGAAATGAACACAGAGTCTCTGTAAGTTGCTTTTGATAAATTTGACCACTGAATCATGGAAAGCTGTCTGATCAGAAGGGGTGGCACAGTGGTTAGCACTGTTACTTCACAGCAAGAAGGTCCTGGGATTGAATCATGGACAGCCACTGTCCTCTCTGTGTGGACTTTACAAGGATTGCCGCCGAATTGGACTCTCTAAATTGCTAATAGGTGTGAGTGTGTCTGTCCTGTGATGGACTGGTGACCTGTCCAGTGTGTTTTGCCACCTTCCACTCAAAATGTGCTGGGATAGTCTCCAGACCTCCGCGACCCTGATTAGGATAAGCGGTCATGGAAAATGAATGAATGTCATCAGATTGTTTGTTCTCTGCTATGTGGCTTTGTGTTTTGGTTGTTGGCCAGTGTTCACCGCTGATTCAGAGCAGGCAGGTTGGGACTCTGCCCAGATAGTACATAACTGCCTCTGGAAGGCCTTACTGTAAATGAGTGCACGCGATCAAACAGCCTGCCTGACCATCTTTCAGAGCCAGTACCCTTTCCGATGGCCAATTCCATCTGCCTTATTATCTACCTAATCAATTAAGCAGCTGGGACCACCTTCTTTTTGAGCTAGCCAACCATCAATTAGGCCCAAAGTCTTTTCTGGCAGGACATCCAATCAGAAAGTGGGCCCCACCTCTTTTCTGAACCAATCAGCCAGCCAGGCAGCAGGACCTTTATGAACAAGCCAACCACCCACTTCTGAGACAGTCAGCCAGTGAGATAACTGGGTCACCCTTGTTATTAAGCAATGTCAACAATGCGTAACAAGTAGCCCAGCAATTGTTCCCCATTAGGCTTCTGCTAATATTTCCCCTATCAGATCTTTTCTTTCTCCTTATCAACCACATGGATAGATGGACGTCAGCCAGTGCATTTGAACCCACCAGAGCTGAACCAGCTGGATGAGGCAGCGGACAGCAAAGTGCAATATTGCTGTTGTATTACCATCAATGTCTCCCTTAGGTAGATGTTATTCTTGGCCTAGCCTTTCAAAACAATTCCAGCAACAATTTGACACTATGAATTGTGTCAATTCATCGATCTAATTGCTAAATATTTTGTTATGCATGTATTGTACATCTGAATGTAGTCATCAAGTTAATGTTAACATGCATTGTCATATAAGAAGGCAAACCAAGAAAACTTAGAATATAAAAATGGAATATCCTTACATTCTTGGGTTTCCGCAAGAATAAATCAGGTATATTTGGCTGCTACAATTCCCAATTAACTGGTTCTGTAACAGGGTTTTTATATTATAATGGAAGGAATTGCATAGTCTTTGAGATCCACCATGACATAAGATAAGATATTCCTTGCTATCTTATGTGATACATGTAATATGTGTAACACATCATTAAGCAGGCATTGCACAACAAAACCACTCTTTATTCGCGTCCAATCATGATGTATTAAGGAAAATCATGACCTGGTGTCTTATTTTATATGTAATTTGCATTATTATGGCTCTGCTGCATGTGTTATAAAGTCACACTTGCAAGAACATTTATGATCCAATGGTGAGAGAAAAGAAAGATTGAGCCAGAGGAAGGAAAAAAGACAGTGGGAAAATCCAATGCAGCACTGTCATCACCATTAATGCTCACTGAAAACCAGGTCTTCATCCCGCACATAGGATTAATGTTGTCTGAGCAAATCAGTGTCCTTTAGCTAGAGTTTACATAGATTCTTATAAGACCATATACTGGCTCTGCCTCTGCAGCAAGATCACTACATACTTCTTCCATTTTAATGGTTTGCAGTAAACAGGCACCTTTAGCCAATTATTTACATCTTAAGAAACAAAGGATTTAGCCTAATGCCACCTAACCAAGTGATGCAAAGAAATCAAAACTGTATTTGAATGACTCTTTGCCTTGGCCCTTTTATAGCTTTTAATATTTGTGTGAGGGAAAACAAAAATATGCACCAATATATGTGTAGGCACAGGCCTTTTGAAACAATGACTCCTAATTATTTTAGTTCTCCAGCTCTGCAGTCCATACAGAAGGTTAAGTATTTCATTTTATTTTATTTATTTATTTTATTCTGTTAGAGGGTTGAATGTTTTATTCATATTATTTTGGTTACATTTTTTCATGGGAAGAGATAAAAGGCATGCAGATATTCTAGGAAAGGAGCTAGGCCTGCATTCTGTGCCAAAATCAAATGGGGAGCTAGATGGCATTCAGTAGAGCTCATGCTTCCGCCAACACTATGCAGTTGTCCAGATATGCCAGTTCCACATGTTGGATTTTCACCAATAATATCTTCCATGTCCCATTACCAACTTTTTATTCATACCAGATGTGCAGATTTGCATGACTGTACCTGAAATGGGACATGGAGATATGCCTGTTCACATTCTAGCCACTTTGAAACATTTTAGCTGCTTATTGCAACAGCACATGGCCAATCAGCAGTTCATTTGTTCAGTGGCTATTAGGGCTGCCTTTCAACCATTATGCCATGTTTTGGAAAAACTGGCAAGACGGTTGTGTCTGGAAATGAGCTTTGGATATGTGGTTTGTCCCTTCTAATAACTGTTGAGATGTTGCTGTTACGTGAATCCATTTGGAAGTTGTATGCCTTTTTTGGGAGAAGCCACACCCACAGACAAGCCCACTCTGGCCAATCAGTGCTAATTATTCTTCCTTGCTACATGATTGACCTTTCCACAAAGTTTTGGGCAAATTCAAAACTTTTTTTCAGATATTCTGCTGACAAACAATTAAACAATGTTTTCATCACCACAAATTGAAACTTGTGAGCATGTTGTGGCCTTTTGAAGTCACACAGGATTATAACAGTATCTTGCTTCCTTAAATTGATGTATTTCCTGTTGGAACAAGTTCTTGTGGCAGGGTTTAACATGAAGAGGCATCTCTCAAAAGTGTAAACTAATGGGTGATCAATTCAGAGGAGGAAGTCAGTTTTATCAGAGATGGGAAGGAACTGAGATAGTTCACTCATTGGCCACTTCTGTCATCATTTCAGGGAAACATAAGCAATCCTCGACCGAAACTTAATTGGGGTGAACATATTTTTTCTTCCACCAATTAAAGGAATATAATGGTGCCAAGAAAAACATGATAAACTGTTGACATTATCACTGAATCAATGGGGTCAATTATATTGTGTAAGGAAAGGATATGAGATTCCAGTTTTATGTGATGAACCAGTTTTTAGGCTTAATGAAACTTAATAAATCATGTACATTTTTCCTGGACCATTGAGTAAACTTTATTGAAATGCCCCACTGTTCCACTCACTTCCACTGTTCAACTCACATAATTTGTCCGTATTTCCATTTTATCAGAGGAGCTTGTAATGAACTGATGTCAGATTACTGTTTCATGCGGTTTTTAAATCCTCCCAGTCAGGAACTGAGATATCCTCTGGGATTTCTTTGCTTAGCAGGTTTACAACATTTGGATCAAGGGAGCTGCCTGCCAATTAGCACTCAGTGTTATGAGTGTTCAGCATGTGAAAAATTGACTCTTCAAATGTATTCTCCAGAAATACTCTGTTAACTAAACTACATTTAATTGAAAAGCAATGTTAAGTATATTTTTATTACCCTGAGACGTTCCAGTTCCATTAAAAGTGGCAACAATGGGGACCATTAAACATGTTTGATAACTTTAAGAGCCTGACAACTCATTTGTGATAAAAATGAAGAGAAAGTGTTATTGTGCAATTCACAAGTGCCAATTTTGCAGCAACAAAGCAGATTATGCCAATACAAGAAGCAACAAGTCATGTTGCCCATTTTTTTGTAATTACATTTATTTGTGAAAGCACTATCAGGTTGTTTCTTCTTGATACAAGGTTACTATGAAGAAGTTACCTGAAGAGGCTACCTGCCGGATCTACTTTCCATTTCACTTTCCAGTAAAATAACAAGAAAAGAGTCAGTTAATTTCCTCAAAAATTGGTACTGCAACTTGCTGCTTTTTATATTGGCGTAATTCGCTATGTTTGTGTTTGTTTGTGTGCTAATAGTAATGTGTGCTAATGTGTGTGCTAATAAAATTTTTCCACATTACGGAAGTGAATGCATACAATTACATCAGAATCTGGATTCCCAGCCCAGGGGAGCACGGAGCAACTAATGAGGATATTTCACCACCATGTGGACTCAGATCACGTCCAGGTAACTATATGGCCTAAAGTTCAATTTTTCTTCAAGCTCTGCACCACAAGGCTGCTGAGTTTGGCTTGTCTATCACAAGAAGGGTAGAGGCTGAGGCGTGCGTGCATTGAAGAGTGAATTTTTACGGTCTTTGGTTCTGAACTGATTTCAGAGTTGTAGCCAATCACCAGTAGATATCTGGAAAGACACCAAGTGTTGCTTTTTTTCTCTCAGGGGTATGATTGGAGTTGATGGAGTGCGGACTGCAGCAATAATGAAAGCAGAACAAAACTGTTATGTTCGAGAGGTTGTCCTATAATCAAAAGGTCACAGGTAGGATTTAGGGATAGGGGTAGCAGGAACAGCACCAGCGTGACAGTCCTGTTATTTTATTATTGTTTTTATGCCCTAGAAATTATCATTTAAGAATGTTAAAAAAGCTTTCATGTGGAGAAAGTCATTTACACTGTGACATGGCATATAGGTTGTAAAATTTAACTTATTCTTATCAGTATGATCAGTTTTCAGAATATTTGGTGTGCGCATTCAGTCTGATTATCGGACCAAGCCACTTGGTTATGATCCCCTACAGTTATTCACCATGAGCAAGCAATCGTTGCTCTTAACCACATGCCACCTTTCTGAATCAGCACCCTCGCTTCCAGTGCCATGTTGGATCTCCTCCAGCCACTTGTCCATGGCCTGCCATCTGGTAGGATCTGGACTGACATTACATCTCAGAATGGCTTACTCTGTCCTGTCCCATGGGATTTGCAATTTTGTGTGATGGTAACCCAGCCGCAGTTGCTGGTTGGACAATGCATAGTTAGATGGTGTTATGTTTGCTGTGTGGCTGATAATTAATTTAAAGCAACTATCAAATGGCTCATTATTTGAGTATGATAGTAACAAATTTCTGTTGCACCATTCAAAGAAAGTAGCTTGCAATAGCATATATGAAATGAATAGCAGTGCTGAGACCTGCAATTTATGAGGGGAAAGTGGTGAGTGGTGTGGCATGAAAGTAAACTTAATTACAGTTTTATTGCTAAATGGCAGATAAAATTTCATTTCCCATCTGCGAGCTCAGCAAGCGCACCTAATGTAACCCAGCATGCCTCTGCTCAACCTGTCCCTGCACATGCTGCTTACCCCATTCTCTTCCCAACCTTCTCCCCAGTTGAAGGCAACATGGCTGACAAACAATGTGACCTCCTCTTAAGCCTGTCACTGCCACCCAGATGATAAGGCGGGTTTGATGACACGATCTGCATGGTGTTCTAATTATTTACCAGTCAGCGGCTTTCTCCAGCTCCAATGCAACTTCTTCCTGAGGCTGAAGAAGATGCCCATTGTATGGAAAACTTCCCCAGAAGTTAAAGAAAGGATGCTTCAGTGTCTTCAGAGTCTAGACCAGGGGCGTCATGCACCCAATTTTTATTTTTATTTTCATTTATTTATTTATTTATTTAGTTATTGATTGATTGATTGATTGATTGAGGAGGCACACACATACACATATATGCACACACACACACACACACACACACACACACACACACACACGCACTCAGATACACATGCATACACACATAGTGCCTCGTCCTGGAGTTGGGTAGAAGGAGCCAGATACTGGCTTTGACCACAGGCCTCGTTAACAATGCCAAA